>SNQJ01S0114330.1:0-10072 GCA_010110895.2 Picea sitchensis
TAACCTAGTACTATATTATCATTTATCACATTAAACAACATCATATACATAGCATCGTACATTTGTCAAAACACATAGAAAAGACATCATACATAAAAACATAACACAGAAAGCCATGCATGATCAAAATATATCGATCCATATATATCATCAAACGTCGTAAGTGTTTACAAAAAATATACATGTACAATCTCCCGTAGGCCCATGAATCCCCCCACCAGTATGAGTACAAAAGTGGGTATCAATTACCCTATAAAAAATCAATCTCCTAAGCCCATACATACACATATCGACATTCAAGGTGCCCCAAGAGCTCCCCCCCCCAGGTCCTCCATCATTCAGAGGCACCCCACTAGCTGGAGGCCCTCTCAGTCTAGGAGGCAGCCGACCAGTCATCGCTTCCCCTGCCACTATTCCTCAACGGATCAGGGTCTAACACTCTACCGGTACTCCCACACATTTCTCCAGGACCTCCTCATCATGGATGTGGGCCCACATACCCTCAAGCACACCCTATAGAACTCGCTCGAAACATCAACAAAGATCGTCCAACATCACCCCAGCCTCTCCCTGTGGCTCTCTCACTAGTCCAGCACCAATGTTATCTTGTCGCCTCCTCTATCCAACCCTTGGCTCTACTGACACCTGTCAAGCTATCCCATAGTGATCCCACTCCTTGAAAACCTCTTCCTCTTGTCCTCGAGGTCCCACATCTTCAAAACAAAACTAGACATAGTGTCAACATCCATATACATATATAATCAATGTTGTCTATCAAAATCACAAAACATCATAATAAAACACATACCTCGTCGGTCCTAGTCCTCCCCAGGAGGAAGCACCATGTATGGATCATGGCTATAGTCCATACCTACATATGGATATCTCAGGATCACATGTGGAATCTAGCACCACACTCAAGCCACCGTGGTTGTGAAATAATGGCCACCTTCCCCGCCTCCATGTCGAGACAACACATGAACCCAACGCATCAGTTGCGGCTCTCGTCACCCCATGGGCTTGAGCAAGATCCTCGGGAGCCACATAGGAACCCTCTCTAAGAACCATGCCACCAGAATGGACCCAAAATCAAATTCACTAGAGTCATCTTGTCGACACCAATTCAACTATCCCATCATCTTAACGTGCATAAGCACACCCCATGCAAATAGGTCCCCATCTAGTACCTTCTCCAAAACCTTGAGCTGACCACCAATGATCCACTCAATATCCAAGGATCCGTAAATCCTCACCACCATCACCGCAATACACTCAGTAAGGAGGTCATCAATCACCTCGATTCATACAATTGAACCCGACATAGGGTTCGAACCAGTGCAGTGGTGAGCAGCTAGGTCACCCACTCGATCCTCCCCTAGAAGCTAGGGATCAACAAGTAGGGCCATCCCATGGAATGGGAGCCCTGTCAAGAAATATACATCCTCTATATCAAAGAATGTCAACTACTTCCCTATAACTATGAATCACTTCAGATTAGTGCTCCACATCCCGATAAGGTATTGAAGCAGGAACTCCTACAACCGTATCAGGGGGTAGTCAAAGAACTTGAGAAACTTGTAAGTTTCCAAGTATATTTGCATGCCTGACTACTCTCTCACCACCTCTTGTAATCGGTACCAATCACTCTATCTCTAGTGGAGAGGAATGGTTTTGTATACTCTTTTGATTAGCTACATCCACAGATAAACATTTGATGAGCCACATCATCCATTAAAAAGTGTAAAAATATAAAGAACCACAAACCCTTAGCCTTTCCCATAGTGCACGACTTTCACCCAGACATGTGTGCACATGTACACACCTGTTATTTGCATAGCTACACACTCATGTGCAATTTTCTGAGAAACATTTGTGCATGAGTGCATAACTGTTAGTCAGACAAACATGCATCTCATGTGTGATTGTATTTCTTACCCATGTGCCCACATGCATGGTTGTATCAAGCATAGTCACACATTATGTGCGGGATATTGGGTTACACTCGCACACTTATGCATGTGTGTTTCTCCTTCTCTCGTGCACTAGTGGGCCCCTACCCTTAAAACCCACTATACGACCCTCCATACAACCCCTACCCACAAAATATGAATTCCATAAAATACGGGATGATAGGACCACTAACCTATCTCTCGCCACTCCGGGATCAATAGCCTCATGGTCCCGCAATCTCGAAATATCATCACAACTATCTTGTCATTTAAACAACAGTGACAGGTACAAATGGGGTGGCATTGTGGAACCACCAACCATATATAACGCCTTTTTCCCAACTTCCACACTCTGTTACAGGAGCCCAGAGCCTCAATTTTTTGATATGTTCTCAACCACAGGATCCTAGGCCCACCATGTACACATTCACATTCCCCAGGTCACCATCTGCACTTGGCCCCGAAGGAGCATTTTTCTCACGTCACATTCAGGTATGCCTGCTCACTTTCAATTTTGATCTCCTAGGAATCAATTTCATTGCATACCTTTTAGACAACATGGATGCAGAACTAGCACCTCAGGTATCTCAAAAGTTTATTTCATCTCCATGGTATAGTGATATAATTTGCATTTTGAAAAATTTACAAGCTCCACCAGAGTTGATCAAGACTAAGCGTTATCACTGAAATATCATCTGCAACATTGCACGCAATGGTTAAAGAAAAATATCAATGCCAACAACAATTAGTCCACCAACAGCACCACAAATGCATCCAAAAGGAAAAAAAAATATAAAATTGGGTCAAAAATTGAAGTGTGCAAATTCACCAAAGGAGGCGCATGCATATTGCGTAGCATGCACGGGCCAACACAACCCTTAGCATGCACTATACGCCAAATCCAAAAATGTCTAGGAGAAAATCGGTGCACTTCCATGAATAACACATTTATGAATCTTATTGGCACCTCAACCACTTCTAGTCTGACTCCGAACATGATTTGACACTCATATATGAGAGAAATCTAGCTTGGATACTGGTCATGGGCTAGAGAGTGCCTTAAAAGTCCCCTTGTTCACACTATGAACCAATTACATTTTTCCATGAATGGATTCTATAAATAAGAGCCACACATGTGCTAAGAAACCGAGATCTTCAAGGTATTGTTATCCTACAATAATTCTTCCTTAAGAATCCTCCTTTCTCTTTGAAGCCTTCAAGCACCAGTGGAATAGGCCATTCCACTTACCTCTTGAGGGAATAAGCATTATTTTTCTTCACCATTTTCCATTTCTTCCATTGTAAGAGAGTACAGCTCTCAATTAGAGAAATCAAGATCCCTCCCAAAGAGGAAGAGGTGACTCATAAGTCATTTCCTTTCTTTATGTTGTTTTGCCTACTAATCTATTGATCCATTTGTAGCAATATGTTGGTCATTTGTTGATTTTCATGGTTCTAAGTTTCTCAAGATTTCTAACATGTATTTATTAGTTGTTTTTACTTTTATTTCTTTGTTTTCATATTTGTTTGGCTTATTTAGCCCACTCACAAACTTCTATCTTGTTTAGCAGGCTCATCTAAACATGAAAGTGTTATTGTTTTTCTCTCCCAAGTGACAAAACCAACACAACACTAAGGACATATTTTTGAAATTGAAAGCAACACAATTTTGTATCATAGATGGTTTTTTGTATTGGAAGGATCTAGGAGGAGTTTTATTAAATTGTTTATTGGAAGATGAAGTGCACCATAATATGAAATAATTTCATCAGGATGATTGTGGAGGACATCACTATTGGAAGGCTACTATGATCAAAATTCTTAGAGATGGTTTCTATTGGCGAACAATATTTTTAGATGTGTATAGAGGAGTGACAGCTTATCATGCATTTCGATTTTTTTAAGAAAAGAGGAAGTTGTTTCCACTTCCTTTGAAGCCTATTTTAGTGGAGGCACATTTCCAACAATGGGGTATCGACTTCATTGGTGAAATCAATCCAACATCTTCAATTCAAGATAAGTGAAAATTCACTGCTATAGACTATTTTACCAAATGGATTGAGGTTGTACCAACCAGATAAGAAACTGATGCTATGATAATTCATTTTTTAGAAAACAACATTTTTTCCAAGTTTGGTTGTCCAAGGAGAATCATGACTGGCAATGCAACAACTTTTAAATCAAAGAGAATGATTAAACTCTGTGAATACTATAACATAATGCTCAGTCATTCTACATCCAATTACCCTCAAGGTAATGGATTTGTTGAATCATCAAACAAAATTTTAATAAGGATCATCAAGAAATTACTGCAGGAGAACAAAAAGGCTTGGCATAAAAAGTTGATATTTTCATTGTAGGAAGACATAATTAGCCTTAAAAAGTCAATTGGAACTTCACCATTCCAGTTAGTATATGGTATAGAATTGATTTTCCCTACTTCTTTGGGACTTCCCTTAATGTATTTTTTGCAAAAAAAAGAAACAGAGCCTATTAACATTCAAAGGAGGATCAACCATCTTATTCATGTTCAAGAGATGAGGAAAAAGAGGAACATGGATGAGCAAAAATCGAAATGAGGAAAAAGGAAAACATGGGAAGTTCGATTATGTCTGGAAGGGAACCTATAATATTGTTGCTTATCATGGAAACAATTCCTACTTTTTAGAGGAGTTGGATGGAGAACTCCTTGTTGGAGATCCAATCAATGGGAGGTTCTTAAAGCATTATCTAACTTGAAAGAAACTTGATCTATTCATTTCATTGTAAATATTTGTTTTATTCTCAAAATTTGCAGGTGTGGATGACACTATGAATAATTTGAAGCCCAAGGTAAAGGCCCTAAGATTAAAAAGGGTGACCATTAGTATAATTTCAGTTCATCTTGTATATAAATAAGTCTAAACTATTCAAGTTTGTATGTAGTTTTCAGTCTCATAATAAGCCCAATGGATAATGAACTGGTATACTAGTTCTTTGCTACCTCACAGATGGATAACATCCCCATTGGAGCTTGTATTAGTATGTATAAATTTACAAAGTAAAAAAATCTTGTTTTGGTTACTGTTGAGTTTTGTGGGCATGTCTTGGTCTTTAAAGATCATGTGTTAGGTTCCTAAGGTTAGTGTTCCATGACAAATATTTCAGTTTCATTCACTTATTAATCGAGTTTGGGTTTAATTGAGTCATGTATAATGGAATTAGAGAATCATCTCAAGCCATAGGTGAGTGGTTAGTCTTGTCAAGTAATTTTTTTTCACAACTTTAACCCATATTCCTTTGTCATCATTTGAAAAAGGTGAGTCTTAAATTTATTACATCATGTATTTAGAGAGTCATGGGAGTATGATATCACATGTAAAAAAGGTCACTTAGACCCTTCAATAAAAATCGTACCTTTAAGGGACTTGTAGCCAATCAATTTAAAGTTTGCCGCAGAACCTCCTAGCGTTTCACAACGACTAATTGTCAATGTAAAATCAATGTAGAAATACCCTATCTCCGTAATGGTTCAAAAATCATGGGATTAAGGTCATGGGAGTCATTGTTGTCCTTGTAAGTCAGGTTTATATGGTTATGGTATGTTTCCTTTTAAAAATCATCAAAAAATTGGTTTATTGTGAAACTATAGTTTGCTCTGAAACCACACTTTGTTGCGAAAGTCCAATCTGCTAAGAAATGCTAGAGAATTGTATCAACCTTAGTTGTCTCAATAGAAGGAATCCTCGTCCAATTAGGGAATGACAGGAATTTACATATTATTTAATACATTAGTAAAAACCTTTTTGGGCCACCCTTGAAGTATAATCATGATGAGAAACTGGCATTAGCAATTGTCCTCACAGTCCAAAAACTGCAAAATTATATTCTTCTTCGAACTACCAAAGTTGTAGAAGACTCCAACCCCATGGAGTACTTTCTTAGTCAACGACAAATTAATGGAAAATTTTCCCGATGGATTGTTATCCTTCAGGAATACGATCTATATTTCTCTACTCCAAAAAGAAAGAAAGCTCTTGTCCTCGCCGAACTTATTACGACTTTTCCCTCGGACTTTAAAGCTTCCCCCATGAATGAGGATTTCCCGGATGAACACCTCTAACTTCAGACACATAATTTTGGGTCTCATCTCTCTCAAGATGATCATCAATGAATTCTCCATTAGGCCCCCCGATACCTCCTCATCGAGGGTGTTATCTATCGACACGGGGTCCATATCATTCTTCGGAGATGTCTTACCATCAATGAAGTTGATAGAGTCTTGAGGTATTTCCACAATGGTACTTGTAGTGGTCACCTATAAGGCATGTCCACCACCCAAAAAATCATTCGAACAGGGTATTTATAGCCCACTTGGTTTCATGACTTCATCCACGCTGTCAAGCGATGCAACAAATGAAAGCTTTATGAAAACAAAGAACGAGCTCCACCAACTCTTCTACATCAGGTCATCACAGTCGAACCCTTTTATAAATGGGGCATAGACTTCATGACATGCCACATTCCATCTAGTAATGGACACATGTATATTTTTGTGGCAGTTGATTACTTTACCAAGTGTGTCGAAGCCATGCCCACATTTAACAACACCACTGACACAACAACACATTTTTATTCAACCACATCATTACCCGATTCACAGTCCCACTACAGTTAGTGTCCAATCATGATAAATAGTTTGAGAACGAGATATTTGCAGAAATATCCTCAAAGTTAGACTTCACCCATAAGTTCACTTCCTTGTACTACCCTCAGTCCAATGGGCAGGTTGAGGCTACCAACAAAGTCCTCAAAACCCTGCTACAATGTATCATCAACAACCATAAGACCAAATGACATCATATGTTGTTTTCCACTTTATGGGCTTATCACATGGCAGTGAAAACTTCCATCATCTTTACACTGTTCCACCTTGTCCATGGGATCGAGGCCACCCTCCCTATTGAGTGTGAAATCCCCACATTACGCACTACCATTGAGATATTACCTAACAATAATTCAATGGAGCAGTGCCTGCTGACCTTAGAGTCACTTGATGAATATCGTCGATCTTCATTACAACACAATGAGGTAGCTAAAAAATGGTCCAAATCCACCTTCGACCGACATGTCAACCTTCACTCATTCCATGAAGGTGATCTCGTGTTAGCCTACAATATCTCCCATGATACTGTCATCAATGGGAAATTCGAGTCATTATGGTTTGGAACCTACATCGTATAGCACTGCCTCACTAAAGGTACCTACATATTGGCCTCTCCCGAAGGATACCCTCTCAAAGAACCCATCAGTGGGTTGTACCTAAAGATGTTTTATGCCTATGCGTAGCCCCCCAAACTAGCTTTTTATTTATACACATTTCTAGAGTTTTTTAGTCTTATTTATTGCCACCACTCCTCGTGTATGATCTATCATTTGTGTTATTGAGAGATGCATCATCAATCAACATACCACATCGGTTACATTGATGGTGCAGCCGCTGGACCCATAATCTCACTTCGGTCACTTGGGACCTCTATACCCCCTCACAAATACCACTCCACTCTAGTCTCATATATTTGCGCTCGGCCACCAAAAACCAAACCGAATATGACATTGTCATTGGTCTCCCCGTTGAGGCCAATCACCGCCACATGCGTCACCTTAGCGTTCTATTATATTCCCAACTTATCGTCCGACAAATCAACAATATATATCATGTTCACGATATTTTTGATGTTGATTGGCATTGGAAAGAGCAGAGAAGGAACCCATCTATGTGATGGCACTTTAGCTTACCAAAATGAACCAGAGTTCCTACAATGACACTTCTTTTGAAAATACCTGAAAGTTAGACTCCTATATCGCAACTTTTATTCCATCAAATTTACACATATTCCAAGACAGCTCAATCAAGTAGCATATCACATGGATAACCTAGTATTATATTATAATTTATCACATTAAACAACATCATATACATAGCATCGTACATTTGTCAAAAAACATAGAAAATAATTCATACATAAAAAAAATAACACAGAATGCCAAACATGATAAAAATATATCCATCCATATATATCATCGTAGGTCATAAGTGTTTACAAAAAATATACATGTACAATTTCCCATAGGCCCATGAATCCCCCCACCCCTATGAGTACAAAAATGGGTATCAAGTACCCTATAAAAAATCAGGCTCCCAAGCCCATACATACACATATTGACACTCAAGGTTCCCCCAAAACGCCCCCTGAGGTCCTCCATCAGTCGGAGGAGCCCCACTAGCTAGGGGCCCTCTCAGTCTAGGAGGAAGCCAACCAGTTATCGCTTCCCCGTCACTTCTTCTCAATGGATCATGGTCCGCCACTCTACTGGTACTCCCACACACTAATCCCGGACCTCCTCATCCTTGATGTGGGATCACATACCCTCAGGCACACCATGTAGAACCAGCTCAAAACGTTGGCAGAGATCATCCAACATCACCCCGACCTCTCCTTATAGCTCTCTCGCTGGTCCAACACCAACATCATCTCTTCGCTGCCTCTATCCAACCCTTGGCTCTATTGGTTTCTGTCAAGCTGGCGCCTGGCGAGCCCTCTCCCTGATGACCTCTGCCTCTCATCCTCAAGGTCCCACATATGAAAAAAAATCCAGATATAGTATCAAAATCCATATACATATATAATAAATGTTTTCTGTCAAAATCACAAAACATCATAATATAACACATACCTCGTCGGTCTCAGTCCTTTGCAAGAGGAAGCACCATGTATGGATCATGGCTATAGTCAATACATGCATATGGATATTTTAGGGTCACTTGTGGAATCTAGCACCACACTCAAGCCACTGTGGTCATGAAATAATGTCCACCCTCCCTGAATCCATGTCAGGGTAAAACATGTGCCCACCGCATTAGTCATGTCTCTCGTCATCCCATGGGCTCGAGCGGGATACTCAGGCACAACAGAGACACCCTCTCTAAGAACCAAGCTACCAGAACAGACCCGAAAGAAAAGTCACTGGATTCAACTCACCGACACCGGTTCAACTATCCCATCATATTGGCGTGTAGAAGCACACCCTGTGCAAATAGGTCCCCATCCAGGACCTTCTCCATAATCCTCAGCTGACCACCATTGATCCATTGAGTATCCAAGGATCCGTAGATCCTCACCACCATTGCCACAATACACTCAGTAAGGAGGTCATCAATCGCGTCGATGCAGATGGATGAACCTGACATAGGGTTCGACCCAGTGCAGTGGCGAGCTGCCAGGTCACACACTCGATCCTCCCCCGATAGCTGGGGATCAACAGGTAGGGCCATCCCATGGAATGGGAGCCCAATCAAGAAATATACATCCTCTATAGTAGATAATGGCAACTTCTCCCCTATAAGTATGAAACACTTAAGATTAGTTCTCCACATCCCAATCAATTACTGAAGCAGGAACTCCTACGACCATATTAGGGGGCAGTCAAAGAACTTGATCAACCCATAGGTTGCCAAGTATCTTTGCACACCTGACCCCTCTCTCACTGCCTCTCGTAACTGGTCCAATTCACGCTCTCTCCAGTGGACCAACACGGTGTTGTATACTCTATTGATCACCAACATCCACAGATAAGAATTTGATCAGCCACATCATCCATCAAAAAGAATAAAACCATCAAAAATCACAAACCCTTAGCCTTTCCCATAGTGCACGGCTTTCACCCAGACAGGTGCACACATGTGCACACCTGTTCTTTGCACAGAATCACACTCATGCACAACTTCCTAAGAAAAAATCACACATGAGTGTGAAGTTTTCAGTCAGACATATATGCATCGCATGTGTTCTTGTATTTCTTACCCTTTCACTGTTAAGAACCAAACATCAATATAGCATAGAAAAACCTCAGGAAAAGTACTCAACGCCTTGAAAAAGAGATAATTTCAGATAATAAGCCTCTTCGAGGGGGAAACCTCCTTTTACCCCACTTAAATGCTCAAGTCCAAGATGATTCAAAATGAAAATGTCTCCTTGGTATATATAGGAGACTAGGAGGTTTAATGGCCTAAAGCCGACATAAGTAAAATAACATTACTAATCTAAATTACAACTAATGGCCTAAAGCCGACATAAATAAAA
>SNQJ01S0114331.1:0-20904 GCA_010110895.2 Picea sitchensis
GAGAAACTAGGGGGTTGGAGCATCCTTCCAGTTGCAGCTGGAAAACAAAGGAATTTGGTGCTTCCAATGAATGTAATTCTTCAAGACATATAAGAAAAAACATTCTGTGGTTTCCTCCCGATTTGGGTTTCCACATAAAACACTGGTGTACTGTGTATATGTGTGATTATTTATTTCTTACTGCTCATTATTGGATAATAATTCTACATTGATATAACATTTTAAGAAAAAGGATTATAATTACGCTATTACTGATTCAGCCCCCCTCTCAGTGATCCAACATAGACATATCTAGAAGATATCTCGATAGATATCTTCTATCGAACAATTTTTAATTGTTATTGATTTTGTTGTTGATATGTAGGGATAATGTCTAGAATCAGGGCTTGTTGAGATAGCTCGGGATTTTTTTAGTTGAGAGCTACCTGAGAGCTCTATGTTTTTATTTTGATTATTGTTGTAATTAGAGAGGTTAAAAGGTGTGCATAGTGTGTGGTTGTGTGTTTTTGCAAAGGTCTACAATAACATGAAGGAACATAGCACCATTGTCATATTTCACTCCTTCGATCAGTGAAATAAAAATGTGTTCATGAATTTGTGTTCTCCATGTGTGTGATGTTCAAATTCTATGTTTGTTTTTATGATCATAATTGTGGGTGATCACGATTGTAGGGATTGATCAAATAATTAGAGTAAAATTTATTGAAATATTATAACTGCAAAGAGTATTCTATTTATTATTGAGTTATTATTCATTAGATATATCCCCTTTTGTGGAATGATCATGTCAGGCATTGTAATTGACCAAATCCCCTTTTGTGGATTGGTCAAACCCTAAATATATTATGCAAATTGAGAAGTCGACCCCTAGGCTAATTAAAGTGGTTTTAACCACTAAGAAGACAAGTCGGCCCTGCCAAGTGAAGAGACACCTTTCCAACACCTGCCAGTTTGTATAAATAAAGGAAACCAATGCCTCATTTGATCACTCACTCATTCGCTCACTCAGTGTGGAAGTTTGGTAGCTGCAGTTGGGAGAAGAAGGAAGAGAGAGGCACAGTGGAGGATATTCTCTAGTGTTTGGTTTATTGTCTTAGCATTGTGACGCAGACCTATCAGTCCTTAGGACCGATATCCCCTCATAGGATCGTTCTATATGCCCTTTGAGCTGGATTGTCTCTTTTGGATTCTCTGCTGGAATCCCCTTTCAAATCGATCCACGGGTTCTTTTTCACGGTTCGCAATCTCGTGAGTCGTGACCTCCATCTCTTCCTCTGCGATCCTGTGATAATCGAGATCGCGAAATGAGTACAACTCTCCCTTTTTCAGTGCCCTCCTTGTGTGACCACCAGCTAGGCTAAGCACTAGCACCTTTTGCCTCTCGCGCCTTCGCGAGTTCAAAGGTCCAACCTTCGTTCCCTTTTCTCCCGAGTCCCCGAGATGCGAGAGGTCAATGGGGTGTTGACTCCTTCGAATGTCTGACGTTTGTTTGCCGGTCCACTTCCCGGGTCCACCGTGTGGTTCCGCCATGTGTCTCTTAGGCGCAACCTTGGCACATCGCGACTTTGCTTCTCGCAACTTCGAGCACCCAAATTTAGGGCTCTCACCTGATGAACCTTCGAGTTCGCGAGATCCTCCGATCTCTGACACCTGTCCTCCTCCGATGGATAGCTTAGATTACTTCGCGACTTCGCTTCTCACGACTTGGAGCACTCAACCCTTGGGCTCTCACCCTACGAACCTCTGAGTTCGTGAGATCCTATGATCTCTGCCACCTGTCCTCCTCCGATGGATGGCTTAGATTACTCCGTGACTTCGCTTCTCGTGACTTGGAGCGCTCAATCCTTGGGCTCTCACCCTGTGAACCTCCGAGTTTGCGAGATCTCTAGATCTCTGCCAACTGTCCTCCTCCTAATGGATGGTTGTGATTTTCTTGCAGCTTCGCCACTCGCGAAGTTGAAAAACTTCTCTTTCGGACCTCCGATATCCGAGTCCCTGAGACGGGTGATCTCGCGACACGTGTCCTCCTTCCAATGGATGGCTTAGATCTTTCTCGATTTCATGACTTCGCCTTTCGCAATATTGCAAGTCTCGCTACAAAGTTTTCTACCCTTCACCTTTCAAAACCCTGAGATGCGAAATATGTGAGTGATCTGACGACAATTCTTGAATACTTTCAAGTATTTGAAATTTCAGACTCTGTGCACTCACTTTGCAGTAGCAGTCCTTCACTCCTTCCCTTAGGTTGCAAACCCTGAGAATATACTCAGCCTGTGCACACCCTGCATGGCTCCTATGCTTAACTGCACTTCTGCGAGAATGAGAACCATGTTATCTCTCCTGATCTTGCATAGATGAACTCTGACCTCCGTCAACGCACACCTTGCGGACGATTTCACTGCACTCCTTGCAGGAAAACTCTTTCTCAGGCAGAGAAACAATTGAAACTGATTCCTCACTCTCCCTTTCTTTAGATTTCAGACATTTAAATATGAAATCAAACATTCACGCATCAAAGAAAATGCATAATAGAGAGTAAACAAGCATGAGCATAGCATTCAATCATGCATACACAGAAAGTATTTGAACGCCATGATTCTGAATCAAACTTCATGTATTAATCTCAGAACTTCTGTACATGGGTTTTTACACAGCTCTTTGTTTATGCTCCCCTAGGCTCTCTTCTCATAATGCTGCTAATTGTTACAATAATACAAACGAGGGTGTCTATATCCCATTTCCCTCCGGCTCCTAAAACTGTCTAATCTGGGAATTCAATTCTACCTACTTACATTCATTAACATAAAATCTTTCACTCCTTTCAGACGAGAGCGGGATGCTCAAGGTCTAATCATAGTCTACGGGTATGCCCTTTCTTAATTGTTACATTTAATTTTGGCGCATCCAACTTCAAAAACATTTTAAACAATTTATCACATGCCAAAATGCGTTGGTGTGTGCCCCATGCTCGCTTGATGTTGGCGATGCTCCTACATCATACTCCCTTGCTTGAAAATTTTCATGGGCTCATGTCCATGAGATCTCGCACGGTCTGTCCATGCTTCTGGCCGATATTTGCTTCATTTTCCCAGCTGGCATCTTCAACTAGATGTCCCTTCCACTTGATTAAGTATTCAAAGTATTCTTTTTGCCTGGTCCTCTTGCTAACCCTTTTGTCCAGTATGCTTTCCATCTGTGGCTTCTCTGTAAATAACATCTATTTTGTCCACTGAACCTTTGGTTGTTCATTACCTTCTTCGGCTTCCTTAGCTTTGTAAGGGTACAAATCTAAGACATTGAATATCGGAGAAATTCCGATCGCATCGGGTAATTCAATCTCATAAGCATTTGCCCCAAATTTCTTCAAGACCTTACATGGTCTGATCTTCTTCATCTTCAGTTTGTTATATGTCCCCTTCGGGAACCTTTCTTTTCTCAGATGGGCCAGAATCAAATCACCAACCTCAAATTGAAGTTGTCTCTTGTGTTGATCTGCTCTGCACTTATACTCTTGGCTCGAGTTCTGCAATCGCTCCTTCACCTGGCTGTGAAGTTCCTTCATTGCTTCAGCAAACTCCTCTGCACTAGCACTCCTAGTTGCATTCTGTTATGAATCCCTTAGTTCAGATACTCCTCTTGGTTGCATCCCATAAACAATTTGTAATGGACTCTTCCCTGTGATTCTGTTGATTGAATCATTATAAGCAAATTCCGTCTGTGGCAGAATATTATCCCACAGATTATGGTGTTCTATCACCAAGCTCCTCAACAAGTCTCCCAAACTTCTGTTCACAACTTCTGTCTGTCCATCTGTCTGAGGATGATAAGCTGAATTGAATGATAAGTTTGTTCCCATCTTTTTCCATAAGGTTCTCCAGAAGTGTCCCACGAACTTGGTGTCTCGATCCGAAACTATGCTCCTTGGCTCGGGTCCTCTTTCATGTTGAGGGTTTCTGCAGAGAAACCTTCCTTTTCTTTGATGTCTCAGCCTTTTTAAGGGGATCCTTGGCAGTGTCACTTCACCCTTTTCTTTCTTGTTTTCTTCCCCTTCCTCCTCTTGGTTTACTTCATTGCCTCCTCCTCCCATAGGTGATTCAGGCACAGTTTCCTCCGATGCGTTATCCTTCTCCTCACTGTCTATGTCCTGCACTTCCTCCCTTTTCTTATTTTTTTTTGTGTTGCTCTGTCCATCATACTTAGTTTGGGTGACCAAAGGACTTTTGATGATGTCGTGGTCGAAGAGTTATGTATCTTTGACCAGTACAAGGAATTTGGCTGGCCATTCCTTGGTTATCTCCTCCATGTCTTTATCGATAAATTTATACTACGACTACAGCTCCTCTTTACTTTCATCCCTACGTGTGGTGATGTAGATGAAGTGTCGATCTACGTGAAACTTCGCTAGTGACCTATATGTGTGCAAGGTGTTCGGGGTCATCCGCGAAAATTCTTCAATGGCGCACTTCAGTTGTAAGCAATAAGCATGGAACACCGCATTTGATTGGCACTACTTCGCCATATCACTCATATACCACAAGGTGGGGAACCTCGAGGCCAATGGCTCTGATGGATTGACTTCTAGGAATGTCACTCCCTCCAGCTCCCTCTGACATCTCCCAAGCGACAAATGAAATTAAAATTAACAACCAACTAAAGTGAAATTCGTAGCCTTGGTCCTGCGCTTCGTGACAATCCTTCTCCAGCTCGTTGACGAGGTATCTTACCTAGTTCATCTGCATCCATTCGACACACTTCCCTGCGAGGTCGACTACGAACCGTGTGAATTATGTCGGATGGTTCTTTCTAATGAGATTTTCAGCTATCAGCTGACAAACAAGGCACACTACGTCATCCTGGATGGAGGCTACCTTGTAGCCTCGCTTCCCCTTCTCTACATCACCATAGGCCTCCTTGATGTGCTGGGCCAATGAGCGATCTGATTTCTTTATTGGGTAGAACTAGTGATGGTCCGGTCCCTACATGCTTAGTCCAGTGATCAGGTGGATCAGCATCGGATCCATGATGATGCACCTATCCAACCAAAGATACCCTCCATGGTAGCACGACAGGAGGATTTTAACACACATGTTAACCTCCTGCTGTCTTCCAAAGTGGGGAATATTCATCATGTTTAAGATCACTGATTGTGCCATATCTTTAATCCACAAATGGGGAACTATATTGGGATTCTTCCCAATCATCTTCATCAGGTACCTATGCAGTGCGATAATCGCATAGTTCTTTCAGTCTCCAAGGTTGAAATCGTTGATATTGAGAGCTGGGATCAGTCCCAACTGTGGTCCGACTATTCTTATCCCCTTCGGGAGGTACGCAGTGATTAGCATGTACTTGAAATCATGCGAGACACTGTCATGACTAGCCACACCAGCCAAAGGTGGGATGTAGTCGGAAAAGACCGATGAGATCTTCTTCGCATTCGCCAGATCGTCGCAGTGCTTGCTTATTTTCTTAGTCATGGTTCGGCTAGACCGACGTGCAGTCAAGGGGGATGCTTGCAATCCACCTATCGATGATGCCTGTATGCCTATAGACATGACTTTCATAGCCATGAGGTCAATCGAGATCTCTTCCAAAAATTTCTCTAGCGCACTATGCTTGTCTGGCATTCGCACTTGTAATAAAATAACTCGGGTAGGCAAACAGACACTCAAGGTACTCAAACAGATGACGAATTCTAGACATTGCAGCGCGGTATGCAATCACTTCTATATTATCTCAGATATCTCAGTTTGCAAAAAGTGGTCTTGGGTAGCGTCTAAAGGATTAAATAAGAAACGTCGTAACGGATTCCTCCAACAGGAAGGAATGCCTCAATCAATACAATTCCATCCGTTATGGCACAGTGTCAATGGTCCAATGGATATATTTCCGGCAATAACTGCGTTTCTAGCCATTCTGGAGTGTCATTCTAATGGTCGAGATGCCTCCAACGGTCATTTAGATTCGTCGAGGCAAAGTGTAATTTTGCATTGTTCTGTTATTCCTGCGAGGTTCAAGTTCAACAAGCTTGCCTTCTGCAAAGTCTTCTCTGGATCTCGCTGATGTTTTTCTAACTTTTATTTCTTCTTAATGATATTTCTTGCCTTATTTCCTGTGATATGAGTCTTTGGGTTCCTCTTTCCATTTTTATTCTTATCTTCTCTTAGTGTAGTAACTTTGCACTACTGAGGGTCTTTCAAAGGGTTCATGTGTAATACCTCTTCTCTTACTACTTCCGAGGTAGGTTCTCTTCTCTCCTGCATGGACAGGTTTCTTAAGCCTTCTTGTTTTCTTTCAACTTCAACAACTAACTCTCTTGCCTTCTGTTGCTTCGACTTGTCCTCTTGTTCTTGTATTAGTCGCTCTATTTTTCTAGATATGAAGTCCCTTAATTCTTGCTTTTTCTATTCTGTGGCTTCCTCCTCTGCTTTCCTTTGGACATGATCTTTCTCAATCCAGGTCTTTCCTAAGAAAAGTGCAAAAGGGGCATTGTTCTCAACAAACTTAATGACTTCAAATTCTTCTTTGGTCGATGTTCCATGAGAAATCATAGGTGTATTAGTAACTCTTCCACATAGGGTTATCATCTTTCCTTTAAACAATCATATCCTTCCCAATGAAGGAACCATAGTAGGCTTTCCCAAAATTTCCCAAGTGCTTTCTGGCATAATATTCACATGTGTTTCCTCATCTAATACACAGTCTATGTCAAAGTCTACTATTCTTATTTCTATACACTACTTTTCTTTTAAGATCTCTGGTAAGTTGATGTCTCTGTGATCATTCATTATTTCTTCCAGCTGTAATAACATAGTCTCAGATTATTTCTGGTTCTTTAACATATCCTTAGTTTCTTGATAGTTTTCTTCTCTCATGTTCATCTTTTCAACTTTATCAATCATTCTAGGGAAATTCAAAACCTCATGATCAACAACTTTACAAAAAATACAAATAGGACCTATACCAGGGCATTCCTTAGCAAGATGTCTCGGTCTTCTCTAATTATAGCACATTTTCAATCCTCTCTTCCTTTTAAATGAGCCCCAACCCTTCTTATACTACACACTGGGATACCAGTGATGGACCTGCAATCTACAAAAAATCATTCTAGGTTCCTACACCCACTTGTTAGTCCAAAAATTCTTTCTATGCATAGGAATAACATATCTTCCACTATCTCTATAAAATTTATTCATATCAGATCTTCTTTCTTATAGTTGTGCCCTAGTTTTCAGACTAGGACAAAATCTATCAAACATACCTAGATTCATACTTTCGAACAAAAAATTCCACTTATCTTACCTTTATTAGAGCACAAATCTTTAATATCTTACCTCTTTTCTTCAGATCTGGTTCCCTTCTTATCACAGAGCTTCGCAAGTCAAGTAGAATAATGTGCACTACAACAACAGATCTACATGCAAAGCTTTCTCTTTTCTTCGGTTCCCAGTAATTATAGTTTCAGGGCCCGACAACGAAACCATTTGTTGGCATAGGGGAAGACCCAGGGTTCAAAGCTTCAACAACACACCAACAAAACCCTAACTACTGACCCTTTTGGAAACACCTACGAAGCAGATGAAGTCTCACCCAAGGTAGAGGCAGGGGGGTTGTAGGACTCAAGTGTCTACAACCTAGCTGGGATACAGATCTGTGATTACAAAACTTAACAGAGCACTTAGCCAACAATATGCATTAAGTTATGATTCTTATTCACATTGTAGATTAACCCTTATTATAGATCAATGCAGTAGTAATCAAGATTAAGCACATCTAATCATCTAGCACATAACATCATAGCAGATCTATAATTTATTCATATATAAAGCACTAAGAATCAATGTATCTACGTGTCATTCATCAAGACTAAGCAAATAAATACATAAACACCATGAACAACATTGCACAAAGAACAACAACACAGGATATACGTGGTTCACCCCAGTGCAGGGCTACGTCCACCAACTTCTTCTTCTTTATTAGTCTTCAAGCTTCTTGCATTCCTTTGCTCCTATGCACAAAGCCACAGATCCAACTCCACCAAGGGACAGGAAATCTGCGCACACCTCGCTAGATCCTCCTTCCCCAAATTAGGTCAGGGAACAAAGCCTTACACATCCTGTGAACAAAGTCTCTTACAATACTCTTTGCATGAAGCCACTAGTCATGCACTAAGCCAATTACCTCTCTAAGCCAATTCCTCCTTTAATTACATCACCTAGCTACTTATTTATACATTACAAAAAGGCCTAAGCATGGGTAAACTCATGGGCCGACATCCCATACTTGTTACATAAACCCTAAAATCCCAAAAATCCCACAAAATGGGCGAGATCCCGTGATCTCCGCTTGGCCTGGGCACTCCATCTTCGACCAGCCTGTCGAAGTCCCAAAAATGGTCAAACATGACCAATGTTATCTCAAAACTTGGTCGAGGGCCAACAGTGTGGAACCTACAACCCCATGTGCGACTAATACACCTAAAGGAACACAAGCTTTTAGACAACCAATCTTTAGTAGAAGAGTTGCAGCGGGTCAGGGGACTAATAGTGGAAAATCACCTGGGGGTACAAGGTCAGGAAGTAACAATCAACTATATGCACCGTATGGAAGCGGTAGTTCAACAAGTTTCAAAACGGAGGGATTATATCCCACTATCAGGTTAGTAGAGTTTTGTGGTGAGGCATCGGAGGACCCTGAGAAGCATTTATTCATCCATGAAAAGATCTAGGAATCAACGAAGGTTACATATGAGGATACAAAATTCGCGCAATTGGCTATAAAATTCAGATACTGCGCATTAGACTGGTACATGAGCCTGGATGTAAATAGTACACAAGGAGCACCAAAGACTGTCGTGGAGCTGAAAATGTTGTTGGTAAATGAATTTTAGAAGCCAAGTTCACAATACCAGTGATCTAGATTTATGAGTGGAACAAAATGAATAACATATTGAATACCATAACATAGAGATACAAATAAAAACAATAGATATACTGTGAACAATAACATCTATTGAATAAAGAAAATAGGTTGAAACTGTAAAACTACAGAATTGAAACAACTTGCTCAAATGGTGGTAGTTGTCTCTGAGAAGAGATGTGGTTTCTATGCACATCCATCCCAGAAGAATGATTACAATGAGGCTCCAGAGGAATTTTTAACATTACTCATGAATTCCAAAACCCTAGACATCCAAAATCCTAACCCTAGGAGATGAAACGCCAAAAGTTATGTGGGCCTCGATGGGTAAGTTGGTACCTCAACTTCCCGGGGTCGTAACTTTTACATACGACCTCCTTTTTAGGCATGTGATAGCCTATTGGAAAGGTATTTTTGAGAAATACACATTATGTCATCAAACTTTGAATTCGTCTATAGTTTCATTGTGGCAAGACAAAAAAAACATTGTTTAGGGCCCCAAAATGGCCCTAGAAGTACAAAACGATGTATTGATATGAAAACTTCCAAAATAAGCCAGTTGGAATAGGTGGGTGGCCACCAATATGCACTTGGATGTTGTGTAGGGATTCAAGTCAGCCCTGGAAGTGCAGAACCCACAATTAAAAAGAAATTTCATCATTACAAAGAAACGTGTTGAACTAAAACCTCTCAATATAAGCCAGTTGGAATAGGTGGGTGGCCACCAATATCCACTTGGCTTAGTCCTCCCCCCTTATGAATAAATGGTCTCCATTTCTTTGAGTTCCCCCATAAGGTGAGTAAACTTCTGTTGAATTTGGCCATGGGTGAGCCACTTACCTTGTTGCAGGAGTTGCCCTACCTTGACAACCCGATAAAGCTAAATTCTCTATTGGTGAGCACCCTTGGCCTGTGTGTCCACTATCTGATCAGCGGATGCATGTTCCATGCAGTCAGGGTTGAGCTCTATTGGTGTTAATTGTTATATGATCTCTGAGGTGTCTAATAATGGTGGAAAATATGGCTGAAGGAGGTCCACATTGAACACTTGGTGCAAGCCAAGGAAGGGTGGATTTTTGAGCTCAAAAAAGTTGCCACCCATAGCCTTGGTGATAGTGTAAGGCATATAGTGAAGTGAGCAGAGCTTCCGATGGGGCCTTGTAAGGAGCTCTTTCTACAAATGTAACCAGACCTTGTATCCCACTTGAAATTGGTGTGGTACCTATTGTTGATCATGGCACTTCTTGTACTTAGCATTGGATTTTTGAAAAATCTCATGGACCTATTAGCGGATGTGATGAATCCACTCAATGAATCTGGTGGCTTTGTCGGCCTCAAACTGAACATGGGAAGATTCTTCCTATGTGTTTGCAAGAGGTAGTGCAACATCAATGGGACCTAAGGTTTGGAATCCCAACCCCACCTGAAATGGGCCATGACCAGTGGAGCTATGGAGAGCCCTATTGTAGCTATGTTGAACATAGAGAAGACTCTCTTCCCATGTACGCAAATGGTTAGAGTTATACATGTACAGGATGTGCAAAATCATTCGATTGATGACCTCTGTCTCACCATCGGTTTGGGGTGGAAAGTAGTGGGTTTAGTGAGCTTGGTGTCCAACAGTGACCAAAGAATCAACCAAAATGTGCTGAGGAATTTGATGTCCTGATCTAAGGTGATGGTCTATGGTATCCCTAAATGGACCCACACTCATTCGAAGAATAGCTTGGCAGTATATGATACTGTGATTCTCTTCTTGCAGGTTGTGATAATGGCCATCTTCAAAAACTGATCAACCACCAAAAACACACAATGATTTCCGTTCTTGGTGGAGGGAAGGCCGGACATGTAATCCATCGAGATGGATTCCCAAGAACTCTCGGGAGTAGGAAGAGGGGTCTATAAGTCTTTCTTCTTGATGGATAGCTTGGTAATTGCACAGGCAATGCAAGATCTGATATACTTGTTGATGTCTTGTCAAATTTTTTCCCAATAAATTTTTTTTGTAGAACGACCGTAGTTTTATCCACGCTAAAATGTCTTCCCATATGACTATAGTGAGCCTCCCAAATAATATTTTCATGATTTCTTGTGGGAAGATAGAGGTGGCCTAGATGGAATAACAGTCCATCCTGGATGTGAAAATTGGTGACATTGACGTATGAACCCATGAGCTAATAGGTGGTGGTGAAGTCAGGGTCACGCTGATAAATTAGGGCCACTTAGATGCCTCATTCCCACATGAATGGAGCATTGTGGTGAGAGGAGCAATGGGAGGGCAACTAAGGAAGTCAATGACATGATTTATGCTCCATGTTTTATACTTTATGTTGAGATGGAATTGTTGTAGGTATGTGGAGCACTTTTTATGGCGGTCATTTTGAAACTTCCCCTATGTCTGTATGAACTGCAGAGGCTTGTGATCAGTGTGGATGATTGTCTCCTTTCCTATAATGCAATGTTTCCATTGATGACAGGATTTCACAATGGAATACATTTCTTAGTCTTAGGTGGGGTATTTCAGGATAGTATCTGAGAGTGTCTCACTATGGTATGCTACTGGATGACTGTGATGAGTGAGAACTATGGCTACAACATAGTCGGATGCATCAGTCTCAATCTCAAATGGTTGTTTTAGATTGGGTAAGGAGAGTACTCGAGCTGAGCACAAGAGATGCTTCAGATCATCAAATTCTTGTTGTTTTTCTTTCCCCCATGCGAAATTTGTCTTGCCGCCACTCTTGCTTACTTGGCTGAGGGCCCATGCAATATGGGATAATCCCAACATGAACCTTTGGTAGAATTTGGCAAGTTCCAAGAAGTTTTGAAGCTCGGTTACTGTGGTCGGAGTTGGTCAGTCACAGATGACTTGGATCTTAGTTGGATCCACATGTACCCCATGCTCATCAACAATGTAGACCAAATATTGGACCTTGTTCATTCCAAAGGAGTATTTTTCCAAGTTGGCATATAGCTTGTGCTATCGCAGAGTGCCCAAAACCTATTGAATATGCTGCATGTGCTCCTCCCAAGTTATGTTGAAGATGAGGATGTCATCTAGATACACCACCACAATAGAGTTGGTGAAGGGTCTCAATACATCATCCATCAATGTCATGAAAGTTGTTGGTGCATTTGTTAAGCCAAAGGGCATGACCAACCATTCAAAGAGACCTTCTTTCGATTTGAAAGTTGTCTTCCATACATCAATTAGTTTGATGGGAACCTGGTGGTAGATAGACTTTAGGTCAATCTTGCTGAAGAACTTTTCCCCCTTGATTTGGTCAAGACGGTCATCAATTCAATGAATTGGGTACTGGTTCCTGACTGTGATTTTGTTTAATGATATGTAATCAATGCAGATCCACCAGGTCCCATATTGCTTCTACACCAGCACAATGGGGCTTCCGCAAGGGGAGGAGTTAGGTTAGATGTGCCCCTTTTGAAGCAGCTCTTGGATTTGGCACTTGATTTCGTCATTTTCCATCAGCAAGTGATGATATACTTGTCCATTAGGCAACGGTGAACCATGGGTTAGATCAATTGGATGCTTGAATTGGAAGTGCGTTGGTACCCTGTTGGGTGAGGAGAAGATGTCTTTGTACTCTTCCACGATCTCGTCTACTTGATTCTGCTACAAAGAGAGGCTCTGTGTAGAGGACATGGATGTGGCGGTGACATTTTGTTTACTGCAAGCACGGATAACAAAGAATATGAACTTCCCAGTCTGTGAAATGACCTTACTGCATTGCTTAGTATATATTAAAGAAATAGCGATAGGCGGCGCTACCTCTGGTATCCTGTACAATTGTCTACCCAAAGTAATAATAACACTGCGAGGTCTAGACTCATACACAACATGTCACTTCCACAAATATGGTTGGCCTACAATAACATCAAAAACTTCAAGGGGAGAAATATCACACAATACCTCGTCTTTGAAGGGCTTGATGTTGTAGGGCAGACAACACTGTTGGATGATGCGAAGATCTGTTCCTTGGAGAAGTCAGCCGATGGTGTAGGGCTACTGGTGTGATGTTATTGACAGGTCCAACGGCTTGACAATCTATGCTGGGATCAGGTTCTTTTGACTGTCTCTATCGATAATGAAATGTAGCGGAGCCCCCTTTACCCACATTTGTGAGTGAAAGAGGCGTTCCCCTTCCCCTGGTTCTTCTGGTTCACTTGGCTGGACTTTGGTGGTAGTGACAGTGGCACTAGGTTCGGAATTGATGATTTGCTTCCTACTTTATGGATTTGATTCGTAGTCAGAATCTTCCTTTGACTCAAACTATTTCATCTCGGACAAGAATGAATTCTTGGAGCAATATTCTTCGATGTTGTACCAAGGGATTTTATGGTAGTCACACCACTTTCCTGTGTCCTTCGACTTCTCATTACCCTTTTGGGTTTTGTCTTGCACTGGTTTTCCTGAGAGTGAACATATTTTCTTTATCCCTTGTTTGGTGTTTTGGGCCCACCTCTTCGCTACTTCGGCTATGAGGAATTTGTAGATCCAAAATCTCGCCTCTTCTGCTTAAATTTCTGCTTGATCTTGACAACATATCTATAAGTTTCACCTAATGATGCGATGTACAAAAAATTCATTTCTGTTTGAATGTATCTATGAAGACAGCTGTGATATTTGAGCACTAGATGTCATTCAGAGTCTTTGATACCCAATTTGGTGTGAAAATTATGGAAAATATTGGTGAAACCTAGTACTGTTTGGTCCCTTTCCTGACACAGTGTGCTCCATCTTGTGTACTAGTCCTCGTAGCTTCCAACATGGTAGTATTATTCTTTAATGGTATCCCTAGAGGAATCCTAGGTGGGGGTGACTGCAAATATTTCATATTCCTCTGTGTCCCTTTCCTCAGAGTATGTGTCCCACCAGTCCTTAACATGGGGGACGACCTTGAGGAGTGTAAAAGTCATCTTTTCCTTATCGAAAAAATTGTGGACAGAAAAATACCCTTCGAGCAGATTCATCCATTTATCTACAACATCCACATCTATCACTCCTTCAAATAATGCAATATCAAAATTTAATTTTACCTTGAAGGGGGTTGCATGGCCGCTTGATGAAGATGTGTCTCCTATGGGCAACCGCCGAAGGATCTGTGCAAAGTTGACCATCATCTTATTCCTTTGTCGTGCAAGGGATTCCTCGAGAAATAGTTTAAAAGGATATCCCACTCCATCATCTTTCTTCTCATCCCCCATGATTTGTGGTTGGGTTTGGTGCGACCGATCTTGCAAAGGCTCAACTAGTTCAAGCCCTAGCTTCTTGTACCCAAATCTTGTCGGGGACATGCATAAAGAAAAACAAATGAAGAGAAGACCACTCTGATACCACTGATATGGATTTATGAGTGGAACAAAATGAATAACATATTGAATACCATAACACAAATATATGGAGAACAACAAAATATATCCAGTGAACAATAACTTCTATTGAATAAAAAAAATAGGCTGAAACTGTAAAATTGCAGAATTGAAGCAACTTGCTCGAATGGTGGTAGCTATCTCTGAGAAGAGATGTGGCTGCTATGTGTATCCATCTGAGAAAAATGATTACAATGAGGCTCCAGAGGCCTTTTTAACATTACTCATGAATGCCAAAACCCCAGACATCCAAAAACCTAACCCTAGAAGATGAAATTCCAAACGTTATGTGGGCCTCGATGGGTAAGTTGGTACCTCAACTTCCAGGGGTTATAACTTTTGAATATGTCCTCCATTTTAGGTGTGTGATATCCCGTTGGAGAGGTATTTTCGAGAAATAAAAATTATACTTTCAAACTCTAACTTCGTTTACAGTTTAACTTTGGAAATCCAAAAAAACATTGTTTAGGGCCCCAAAACGGCCCTGGAAGTACATAAAGATGTACTGATATGAAAAATTCCAAAACAAGCTAGTTGGAATAGGTGGGCGGCCACCAATATCCACTTGTATGTTGTGTAGGGATTCAAGACAATCCCGGAAGTGTAGAACCACAATTACAAAGAAATGTCATCATTACAGAGAAACGTGTTGAACTAAAAACTGTCAAGATGATCTAGTTGCAATAGGTGGGTGGCCACCAATATCCACCTGGATCAACTAGTATATGAATGAAATGATTAATATTAGGAAGAAACTTGGTGAGTTTGTCTAGGATATTGATCAAATGTTTAAACGTCTAAAAGGTAAGTTGAAGTACTCTATGATTGACATGCAACATAGGAAGTTATTTTTCATCTCACTATTACCACACTTGAAGTATCCTTTGAGACAACAGAAGTTCCAAAAATAGGAAGAGGCTCTGCAAGCAGCCCTACAGTTTGAAGAAAACCAATATCAATAGACAGATCCAACAATAGAGGAGTTGAAAGAGGATCTGAAGAATCTAACAATTCAGTTGAACCAGAATAAGGGGAAGGAGAAGAGAGAAGTTATCTGGTATACATTATGTAGGATAGAAGGACATCATAAGAATGAATTTTGTTAGGCCGTAACCAAATTTTGGGGAAACTTTGGTCATTTTTGGAGGTTTTGGCCCACTTTTGGACTTTGACACGTTGGTCGAAGTAGGAGTTCCCAAGCGGAGCTGAGATCATGGATATCACCTATTTTGAGGGTTATGTGGACCCAGTAAGGGGTCCTCTAGGTTTTGTAATGGGTTTATGGGATGTCGACCCATGGGTTTTCCCCATGTTTAAGCCTTATTGTAAGATTTTGTAAAGTATAAATAAAGAGGAATGTATCGTAGAAGCAGTAGTTTTGTGTGTGAAGGAATGTATGTGGTCGAGGCTTTTTCCTTGGCTGTGATTTTGTAGACTATTCTTAGTGCTTTTTATGCTCGGTGTTGAGTAGATGCTAAGTGTCATGATAAGAGATTTTGTCTCTGTGCATTTGACCTTTTTTTGGAAGGTAAAGAAGCAGGATCTAGTGCTTAGTGCACAGATATCTTGTCTTGTGTGAATTTTGACTCTATGTCTTAGTGCATAGGAGTGATTGGATGTAAGATTTGATGAATAATAAAAAGGCAAAGTGGTTTGTGGACGTAGCCCCACCCTGGGGTGAACCACATATATCTGGTGTCTCATTATTTTCTTTGTGCAGTGTCATTTATGTTATGCATTTGCTTAGTGCTTTGATTGTGACGTGTAATGAATATATATTTGGTTGCTTAAGTACTTTACTTATGTTAAAGGGTAAATGAATGCTAGACTTAATTCATAGTGCTAAGTGCTCAGGGTACATAATCACTTGTTGTAACTATGCTTATCTGTCTTTGATTATGCTCTGCAGTGGTAATGAGGTTAATAAACTAATGCATGTTCACTTCCTAAGCATTAACAAAATATTCTATGAAGTGATATTATCACAAAATCGTGTCCCAACCTGGTTACAGACACCTACGTCTTATAACCCCCCTGCTTCTACCTCAGGTGAGACTTCTCCTACTTTGCAGGTGTTTCCGAAAGGACTAGTAGCTGGGGTTTTGTTGGTGCATTGTTAAGTGTTGAACCCTAGGTCTACCCCTATGCAAACAAATGGTTTCATTGCCAGGTCCTGAAACTGTGATTGTCGAGACTTGAAATTGTGATTGTCGGGACCTGAAACAGTGATTGTTGGGAACTGAAGTAAATAAAAAGAAAGGCTTTGTGCATAGGTATGTTGCTGAAGTGTGTAGTACTCTACTTGAATTGTGAATATTTGTGCCAAGAAAGTAAGTTGTTCTGAAGAAAAGAGGTAAGATTCTAAAAGAGGCAAGCTTTATGCTTTGGTAAGAGAAAGATAAGTGAAAGTATTTGTTTTGAAAGAATGAATTTAAGTATGTTTAATAGATTTTTTCCTATTCTAAAGGCTAGAGCGTAGTTGAAAGAAATAGTTGATTTGAGTAAATTTAATGGAAATGAAGAAAGATATGGTATTCCTATGCATAGAAAGAGTTTTTGGACTAATAAGTGGATGAAGGAACCTAGAACAATTTTTTGCAGATTGCAGGTCCAACACTATGATCTTAGGGGAAGTGTGCAGTACATAAAATATTGGGGAACATTTAAGAGAAAAAGAGGATTGACTTTGTGTTATAATTGTAGAATGTCAGGACATAGTGCTAAGGAATTCCCTGAGGTAGGCCCTATTTGTCTTTGTTGTAAGGTTGTTGGTCATAAGGTTGAGGATTGTCCAAGGATTATTGCTAAAGTTCAAGGGAGGGACATAAGACAAGAAAATTATGAAAAGAGTCAAGAGACTAAGGGTATGTTAGAAATTCATAAAGAGAAAAGGTCTAAGGAAGTTCAGAATATGTTATTACAGTTGGAAGAAATGATGGATGTTCATAAAGATGTCAGTTTAATAGAAAGCCTAAAACAAAAACAACACATAAGTGCAAGAATAAAAGACTTCGACATAGACTATATAGTATTGGATGAAGAAACACAAGTGAATATTATTACAGAAGAAACTTGGGAAGTTTTGGGAAAGCCTATTGTGGTACCTTCTTTAGGAATGATAGGCTTGTTTAAGGGAAAGATGATAAATTTATGTGGAAGAGTAACTACTGTACCTATTATTGTTCATGGAACATCAATTGAAGAAGAATTTGAAGTCATTAGGTTTGTTGAGGACAATTCCCCTTTCCCACTTTTGCTAGGTAAGACTTGGATTGAGAAGGATCAGATCAAAAGGAAAGTAGAGGAAGAATCTACATAAAAGGAAAAAAAATAATTAAGGGATCTCATATCTAGGAAAATAGACAAACTAAGAGAAGAATGAGAGGATAAGTTGAAGCAACAAAGCAAAGTAACAATGCAGGAGGGACAG
Organism: Picea sitchensis; assembly: GCA_010110895.2. Classification (NCBI taxonomy): domain Eukaryota; kingdom Viridiplantae; phylum Streptophyta; class Pinopsida; order Pinales; family Pinaceae; genus Picea; species Picea sitchensis. The sequence goes on from SNQJ01S0114331.1 coordinate 17,744, forward strand.
AAAGAAAAAGAATTAGCTATCAAGGTTGAAAGAATGCAAGGAGAATTGAAGGACCTATCTATCCAAGAGAGAAGTGTACCCACTCAAGAAGTGTTAAGAAAAGGGATATTAACTTCAGAACCTTTGAGGGTACCTCAATAGTGCAAAGCCACTATGCTAGGGGAAGATAAGAATAAAAATGGAAAGAGGATTCTAGAAACAGTTAAAGAGAATCAGATAACAAGAAAGAAGGCAAGGAAGCTCAATAAAAAGAAGGATAAGTTGGAAAAACTACAAGAAGATAAGGAAACCAGATGGAAGACTTCCCAGACCGGAACCTCATAGGAGGTAGGTTCGCAGGGGTTGAACCTCAATGGAACAACAGGTCCACGCAGATTTGGAATTCACCCTGGCGAAGTTATATTACCGTTTGAGGCGCCCCAACCATTAGAATGACACTCTAAAGCGGTTAGGAAACACATTTATGGGTTTATAGATTGCTTTTGGATGTTGAGACCACACCATAACAACTAGATTTACATTAATGGAAGCATTTAACTCTAGTTCTTGTCTATTGGAAGATCCATCATGCCGCCCCACTTATTTAACTCATCAATCATGGTGTTGGGACCACTTTTTTCTACCAATGACTGATTGAGCTAAGTCGAAAATTGTCCAAGTGTCGAATTGTGTTGCCTGTCGTTATCTGAAAGTATACCCCACATGTCTATTTGTCTATCTGTTTTCTGTTAAAAACTAGAATGTAGGGAAAACCCAATGACTTTGAGAAGTCTGTCGAGGAAGTTGTTAGGAAAATCATGGCCAACAGACCTGTATCTGAAGGTATTCAAGCGTTGTCGACTAGGGGACTGTAGGCTTCCCCTTCGACTAGACATCATTCTGCTCACATCAACCCTGTAAATGAACAAAGAAGAAAGCACTGCAATGATATGGCTAACGTTAAGTAGATCCCATCGATCTTGCCTGAGTATATTCCTCCTCTAGTTGGCATCGTTAACCACGACAGTATCCCTCATGATTTCAGTACTCTGTGTTCACTGCGTACATTCCGAAAGGAATTCGCATAGTATGGAGTCAATTAGGGAAGATCCTGTTGTTGAAGCACAATGACTTCAACTTAGGAGACCGGAGGAGCTACACCACACTAACTCCTCACCGTTATTTAATGAAGACAATCAGAAGGAAACCTCGCCTTATCCCACAACCATGGATCAAGGAATTGGCGTAATCAACCATATTAAACATAATGAATATTTTGCATTTTCCCCGCCATGAGGAGGTTAACGCTTGCGTTAAACTCCTTCTATCGTGCTATCATGGAGGATATCTATGGCTTGACAGAATAATTACTATGGATCTCGCCTTGATCTACCAGATCATAGGTTTAATTTTGAAGGGTCCTGACCCACAACAGTTCTACCCAGGGAAGACCTCAGATGCACAACGCATCAAAGGATCCTATGGAGATGTAGAAAAGGGAAAGTGAGGTTACAAGGTAGCCTCCATACAGGATGGGGCAGTGTACCTTGATTTTCAACTCTTATCTAGAAATCTAGTGAGGAAGAACCGCCCCACATGGGTCACCAGGTTCGTGGTGGACCTCATAGGAAAGTGTGTAGAGGGCTTGCAGATGAACTAGGTGAACTACCTCATCTACGAGTTAGAAAAATATTGTCGTGAAGCCCAGGACTTAGGATATTAGTTTCACTACAGTTGGTTGATCATCTTGATTGCATTTTTGGCTTGGCAAATGCCTGAAGGAGATACTTTCCAAGATATTGAACCTATGGATCCCCTAGCCGCTCAGTTTTCCACACTGTGGTATACCAATGACATGATGAAGAAGTGGAAGTCTAATGTTGTGTTTCACAGATATTATCAGTGGTTGAAAGTCTCCATTGAAGCATTCCCTCGTATGACACCGCGTACCCTGCATCAGTACCAGCCCATAGTGAAGTTCTACACTGAACCCCACTTCCTTACATCACCACGCGAAGAGATGAGAACCATGAAATATTGCAGTGAGACTATAAGTTCATGCATGCAGATATGGAACAGATTATAATGGATTGGCCAAAATAATTTCTTCTACCTGTCGTCGATGCAGAGTTATCTGACATTGATACTATAGGAAGCCTGATGGTTACGCAAGTTGAACATGTCAGATAGTCCATTGGGACGAAGAAGCAGAGGAAACACAAAAATCATGTTGAAGTCTAGGACACAGAGAGTGATGAAGAGGAAGAAGAGAAAACCTCTGAAGATAGTGGGTCTAGATTTCCAGGAGGAGGAGTGTAGAAATTTCAATACACTTAATGTATTTCCTGCGATTCTCCTGATCTAAAAATTATATGCCACTGTTAAATACATAATCACTTCTACTAATATTCTTGCGTAAATTTAAACCACGATCACAAAGTGAAATATCAAGAACACATAACACAGAAGTTTTACTGGGAAAGTGTAAAGCTAAAAACCCCACTATCATATATTATGTATATCATGGATCCTGAAACAATCTCATACAAAACTCTAATCCAAGAGATCTCAGTACAATACAATCGTCTCACACTGTCATACAAAACTCAACAAATACATGTGCCAATTTTGTCTCCAGATAGCCTGCTTCCTCTACACAATCCCTGCAATTAGAATTCTCACAATGAATTTGAATTGCCTATTTTGCACATGCTCATGAGCATATCCACTGCATGTGTGATTGCATGAGTGCACTTCACACAAATCATGACTGATAGCCAAACTATCCCTTTCACCTATTATCTCAACTAGGTCTCCACTGGATCTGACATGCATGTAGTTAACCGTGGTGAATCTTCAGTTGCATGTGAGTTCACTGAACTCTCACTAGTGTAATTTCAGTTACAACTAGTACAATGGGGCTTAACTCACTTAACTAAGTTAAACTACTTCAAAACTATCATAACTACACTTATAACTCTGTTACAACTTCAAGTCACCTCCATGTCTTACCAGTCAACCTTTGAACTCGAATTTCCCATAGTTAACTGATTTGTCATTTCAGTTAATTATTTCAAGTAATTATGAGATAATAGATTAATACTTATTGTCCAATTTATTTAAGGGAAAAGTAAATTAGACACATGTTTCTTGTTGACTTTTCAACATAAAGTAGGTGGGCA
>SNQJ01S0114331.1:28243-41728 GCA_010110895.2 Picea sitchensis
TAATAATTAACCATGTATTGATAAAAAAGACTAAAGCTATTTAAATCAATGCATAATCAATTATTGAAAGAATATGAAGATATTATATGAAAATAAAACCATTTTACTTACAGGACAAAAGCCATTACGCAACTTGGAATTCCATATTTTTCTTTAAAAATACTCGTCCATTCTCCCAAAGCTTCCATCCATCCATTACTCCATTTGAAAAGAAATAAAAAGTTTACAAAAGCAATAATATACAAAAGAGAAAGGATTAAAATCCTCCTCTTCAATTCTTTCATCCTCTATGGCTCTGATCTTTCTCATATATTTATAAAATGAATGAACAGTGTGGGCATCACTATTAATTTTCGTCACCTGAAATTTTCCTCTAAAAGAGACCCAAATATATCTCAAATCGTGCATTTTTTTGGGAAACTATCTATGAGGAAGGTAAATGGGTCCATTTTGGTTATGGGTTTTCAACGATTTCTTCAAATTCCTCACGGTTTGGCTGCAATCAGTCCTGCAAAATCGTGTGTCTGATCTTGACGCCTTTCCAAATTTTATCTGTTGTTGTTCATAAAATTATTTGTAGAAATCCAAAATTATTTTTGGATCAATTATCTTGAATGTATTTGGATAATAAAATCAAGCCATGATCAGATCCATATCAAATATTTGATAATAGAAACCCATGAAACAAAAAGAAACATAAATAAATAACCTAAAAATTAATAACCTAAAAATTGTGAATAAAACAAAATCTAGAAAAATAAAAAATGAATTTAAACTAACTATAACTTATAAACAAACATTATTTATAATTTGTTTTGAAATATGATCTAGAAGCTTCGAGTTAATGAATAAAAAATATTAATTTTAGTTTTTTACAAAATCAAACAAATCATAGATAATTCTTTTATTATTATTATTTGGAAATGAGATGCAAAAAGAATTTAATTAATTAACATCACCAAATGATTTCATGAAAATGAGAAACCAACCAAGATATTATTTGATGAAGTATTGAACACATTATTCAAAATAGTCAAACTTGCTAATGAGCAAAAGAAAGAACACATAATCATAATTTAAACGAAAGTAAACATTTGATAAAAATTAACGTTTTTGTTTAAATTGAGATTTTTATGTTCATTTCTAACTTTTGACATATAATCTTGTAATGAATATATCATATTATAGTGAATGTCTTAAGTTTGTCTCAAAGCAAGCTAAGGTATGGAACTATTTGAAAAGGTTGATTCTGTAGCTCATTATAATTATCAAGATTCTAACGAGGGCCTTTTAAATTTTGTAAAAATATAAGGGGAGTTGTTGGGGCCCAACACCATGTGAGCATCCAATTACTGTTTGAGAAACTAATTATCAAAAAGAAAACACACGTGCGATAAGATAATGGAAAGAAAAATAATTCACCTACTTAATCATCCATCACATAATAACACAACGATTCATCTTCATCATTAAAGTAAATAACAACAAAATATTGCACCAGATAACTTGACAATAAATTAAATAGCTCTTACTCATTACAACATCATTCATGAAATGAGATAGGAAATAGTTCTTCTCCACGTCCAATCACACATGCGTTTGATGAAAATAACTTGTCTCTGGTCCAGAAGGACTTCTCTATTAAAGGTAGCTCGGAAATAATTCTTAACAAAACCAAATATAAGATTTTCTTGCAGCAACCATCGAAATTTAACTAATTGGTCGATGTTCTTATTTATAATATAAAATTCAACTGAAAATAACGGCTAAATGCAGTTTAAACAAAACAAAAATTTGCCACGTGGCGTCATCTTCTAACAGTTTCTTTAACAATCAACTCAAGATATCACTTGAAAGGGTGAATTTTCTCATACTCTGACCAACTGATGAACAACTCTTCGCAGGTTTGGGCCCATGGAAATATGTGTTGTTCCATCGGAGCCGCGTGAATTCCTCTAACCTCTATCGCATGTGTCTGGTACTTCACCATACTGGTGTTTAACTTCTGTAGCATAGTTCGAGCTCTAATCAGATGTTCCTGGCGCTATGTCGGTCATCGTCGCTAGCTCTTCTACCCATAATAAATCTTGCTTGGTATGTGACTCGACTATGTCGCACAAGTCGACGAAGTTGTCGGGGGTGTCGAACTTGGGGGTTTTACGTCTTTCATCATCTTGTTGATCTTCGGACCCAATTTCTCTTGGATTCTTCAGTGAAGTTATAGAGCCAATGTTTCTCAATAGTTGAAGAGATCTTTCCTGCAATCAGGATTAGAATCGTTTAGAAATTGCTTACAGAACAATACTCAACAAAATATATGGAAAAATGTAAGCAAGAAGAAAACAGACTGATGCACACCTGTAAAGCTCGCTAAGCCTGGTTGTTTGATACTTATGTGATCTCTGCAACCTTTCGGATTACCTGTACCGTCTTTGTTAGTGCCGCCATTTTCTTCAGATAGGGTGGGTTACATCTGCGTGCCATAGCATGATATATTAGGTATGAGAAACATGAGAGTCAAAGTCTCTCCAGTGGCCGGTTGGCCCTTGGGGTAGGGAAAGGATGAAAGAGTCGAACATGTGCCAAAAGTATGAGTAAGTTCCAAAAAGATTGGATACTGTTATAAGTGAAGTCATTAAATTCTTCAGATCGAGGCAGATTGCTCAAACGAAAGTCACATCACTAAGTGCATCAACCATCATCAACTCATTATGGAGGCTAGGGAAATTGAAAGGAATCTAGATGATCATACCACACATTCTTTGCAATTCCTATCGGCTACACCTCACATGCCCTGGATCATACCTGTCGCACAGATGTGACACAATGATTCTTTGAAACACTTCATTGCAAAGCATTCAGTGTTCCCTGGCATGTTTTGGCTCCCTGCCCTGTTCCATTATAAATTATAGATGTTTTGTAAGAGTTATATTCACTTAGCCAAGTTTATGCACCATTGGTGACTCGCTTCGTGAGCTCCATTCTATCAAATTATTTTCTTTGGGCCTAATTCATCCACGCATACGGTAGAGACGTTGTCACACCCAAAACACAAGGTGAGGTCTGTGAGGAATCTGAAGTGCTAGGCTTGATCCACAGATTGCCTGGGACTCATTCTCATTTGTGGCGGGTGTACCCGAGGCTTCAAAGAGAGATTCCTACCTTCGCGCGAAAATGATTGTATCGCCCCATGCGGAGGCCAAAATGGAAGAAGTTATGTCGGAAGGACACAATTTGGAAGCCATGCTTCCTCAACAGTAGATATCGTGGATGAGAGGAAGGCCCAGGAAGAATAAGGACGTAGGAGGGGAAAACCAAATCCTGATTGAGTCGTGTGCATGATCAACTGCTGAGGAGTGCCTAATGCGCGCTATCCGGCTAGAGCCTATCGAAACCATTAGTTGAGGAAGTGGGAGTCGAATGAGAAGGAAAAAATCCTCAATTCTAATATTCAAGAACCTAGTCAGCAACTGGAGCAGGCACAACTCGCCATAACTAAACTCTACCATGAGAATAGAGAACTACGACGATAGTTGGCGGCAAAGACCCTTGAATTCCAGACTTCTTTTCTTCACCTTCCCTCTGAAATTCATCTTAGATATCCTTTGGTTACCTCAGTCACCTATAGATATTAAATATGCTCAAGTGTGATGTAAAATGAGAGAGTCTTGCCTCTTATTTATACTCTCCATCTTTTAGTTCACTTAATCCATTTCTAGGTCACTTAACCCATTTCTAAGTCACTTAACCTATTTATACGTCACTTAACCCATTTCTAGGTCACTTAACCTATTTCTAGGTCACTTAACTTATTTTCCTCATTTTTAAGGTTAACCACTTTCCATAATTAGAAAGTTCTCCATTACTTTATCAAATATTCCTCCTTGACTTTGTCACCTCACTTTATCATTTAAATAATCTTCTTTGATTTTGTCACTTCACTTTATTATTTAAATAATCCTTCTTGACTTTGTCACTTTACTTTATCATTTAAATAATAATTTATTCTTTTCAAGCTCTTTGACTTCTTTGACCTTTTGGGGCTTCAAGCCAACATATAAGGGTTCTCCAACTTCGTAAGGCCATAACTCTCAAATCGTCAGGAGTTATGTGACGTTCGAAATACCACCAGAAATGGCATGACATGTACTATCCATATAGAATAGTCTTACCTTCAAATATATCAAAACTCATACCATTATCCATCAAACAAACTTGGGTCCATTACCCAAACCTGGGTTCTCCAAATTCTTATGGCCATAAATCTCTAACCGTGAGGAGTTATGTGGCATTCCACATACTAGCATAAATGGAATGACATGTCCTATCCATATATAATAGTCTTACCTTCAAATATATTAAAACTCATACCATTATACATGAAACAACCTTGAGTCCATTACCCAAACCTTTGTGCTACCGGAATTCACTATCGCACTTTCTCCAAGGGTTGACATCAATCACTAAGGGTTGAAATCAATCTACAATATCACTCTCCAATAGTTGACATCAATGACAACTAAAAATCCATACCAAATATCCATCAACCTGAGACAACTATCTGACAGGAATCTAGTCTTTGCAGTCATTCAACTCTTCTGGAGAAAATTCCCCCAAAGTTCTTATCAACACTTCTTTGCTTTAATATATTTTCATAATTCCAGGAGCTAGGACCGTGGGCTTAGGCATAAAGGAGCTCAACTCTTCAAGTATTCGGCTATTCGAGACTCTGGGGCTCTGGGCCACTCGAACTCTAAGGTGGTTCAATCCCTCTGGAGTGTTTACTTACTGAATAAGTCATAACGTTGTGGTGACTTCTTTCTATTAGTTGTTTAGTACACCTTACACTATCCTTCCACTGCGCTTGATCTAACGGTTGAGAATGCTTCCGGAGTAGATCAACAGTTAGCATTACTTTGTGATTCATGCATACTCTATATTTCCACTACACTTGATCTAACAATCATGATTCATCCTGTAGGATCTTATATCAATGAACAACGTTAGTTCGTGACTTTGTGCTTCGGCGCTTCAAGAAGTTGTTGGTGGTAGACGTTGGTTTCCCCTGAAGGACATACTCCCGAAGTGATGTAAATTGCTGACATCACTGCTGACTTGGCACTGGCCGAGTGGATGCCATGTGTCACTTATATTTGTGACTTATGTATACCTAAAATTCCAAATGGACCTTGACACTTGTCACCATCTAATTGTGCCACGTGTCCTTTCTAACTAGCTCGAAGGGTCTCTATCCTCCCTTCGTATGACCAAGAGCTATGACCTTGGATCAAATCCTTGAGTGATAATCGACGATCTAATTTGATGGTTGTATTTAAATCGATCATGAAGATAAATGGCTAGGAAGGATTGCGGAGTCTCGACTAGCACGATGTTTAAATCATTTCTTGAATTCTGCAATAGAAACTACTCCCTGATAGTGGGATTGATGTCAATCATTGATCTATTTGTAGGTGACGATCGATGGTCTGTGTGGATTGTGAAACCGAAACTTGCGTGATCATTAACTCAACCCTTTGATCCCGCAATGGCTCCCTGTTTTTGATTTACCCTTACTGAGATCCGACGGTCATGACTTAATAGGATGTTGATCCGACTGTCCTCCTCTGCAACTCCCAGATATGATGGCTATCATATTTCACTCTAGATCAACATTTTTCATGACTTCGGGGATTCATCATTTGGGTACACTTACCCATTCTAGTCTCTTTTTCTTTGGAGTGGTCAGCGCCAGAGTTGACTAGTTTCATCCTTTGCACACTCTGAATAGATTGATAGGATTTCTTGATCCGATGGTCCACGATATTTCATGACTTTGGGACTTCTTGGCTTCAGAGGTCCAGGTAATTGTTTCTCAAATTTTCACTGGAGTTGGTCAACGTTGAAGTGGTCAACATGTAATTTCTTACGCTATCCTTCCACTTGGATTCATCCAACGACTATGATCAGTTCTAGATCAATGGTCCATATTTATTTAGGCCTTCAACACTTCGGAAATTTTTCCTTGCTTATACTATCCTTCCATTTTACTTTGATCAGGAAGTCAATATAACTCCCGAAATGTTTCTCAGATTGGATGACTCATGCCCACTTCGGGACATTTGTGTCTTACACTGTCCTTCAACTAAACTCGATCAGATGGTCGAGAATTCATCTATAGTCCCTCCTTGATATTAATGGCTGGGAAACCTTCTAAATATCCTGCTTCAGATATGTCGATTGAGATCTAATTCTTCCCAACCTTTAACTTCACCTCAATATGACGGTCCTGGTTTGTCCCGAAAACTACATCAGTGGACAAAATTCCTCCTCGATTCTTTTAGAGTTTTACTGTGGGGATTTCAATCCCAATAGAATTTATGCAATGCGCTTTTCCATCTAAGATTTGATTAATTTTCTTATGCACCTTGTTTGTCATCAATGACAATTCATCATAACAACTCATCATCACATCACAATGACTTTGACTGTTGACATCAATGACAATTTGTCCAACACTATTTTGGGGGGAAAATCCTATTTTTGAGTAGGCGCCATATGTGGAGGAAAAGAAACATGCGTAAGAGGGAGGAAAAGTAGCAGGCCAAAGACCAAGGAAAATCAGGGTGGTCGCACATGCAAAAAAAACTAGCCATGTTAGGGTTAGGGTTTTTTATATGAATGTAATGGCTATGAGCTAATAGAATATTATAAATAAAGGCCTAGGAGGTCTAGTAAAGGTTGGTCAAAGAGATAATACTTTGGTCTGAATAAGATAGCAAGGAGGTTTTTGAGGGTTAGGTCACAATATGTGGAGCCTGGTTTGATCTAGTCCACCTCTCAAATGAAACTTATCCTATTTTTTTATTGTAAGCATGAAGAATGTAATGTGGACCGCACACATTTTGAAGAATGATGAATAAAAGAGAAGAAGAGACAAATCTTTGTGGATGTATCCCCAGGGGGGGTGAATCATGATAACCTTGTTGTGTTAATGTGTTTGAATGATTGTTTTAATATTTATGCTATTTATCAATTAAAGAGTGGATGATTAGCTTAGATTATGACGTAATGCATGCATAGTTTCTTTGATGAATGAGTACTAGATTCTAATGAATGGATAATAAATGTGATGCATGAGAAAAAGTAGTATATCACAATCCCAATCCCTTCCCTGAATGTAGAAATATGAGTCGTGCAGTCCCCCATAAGCTATCTCAAGTGAGACTACATTATGCACTCTGTGCATAGTGTTGCCTTCTAGTTTACGAGGAGGGTCGATTGTTTGACGGTTTTGTTGGAAACCATTGAGATCCGAACATGGGTCAGCCCAAGCATCCAACATCACCCTAGTGGACTCATAGCCTAGAAAAAGAGTAATATTCAAAATGAATACCTACGGTTGGGTGGAATGTTTCTCATATGCATCATGTTTCATCAATAAATTCATTGAGAGATAAGTATTCTTGCGTTGTTTATGAATATGAAGAATGCATGTTTATCTTCCATAAAGGAATGAAATTATGAATGTATGTTTTGTGTGACTGAGATATTAAGTACACATTTACATAGTAAGCTACATGAATTTTTTTATCTTACCTAAGTTGGTTGCATTAATTTTTCATCTACATTGTACATGTCTTTATATTAATTTTGAAATCCCACAAAGTTTGGCTCTTTTGTAGATTAATCCATTGGTAAGTGGAATATTGGAAATACTGAGTTGTCAATCCATTACCCCAAATTTTAGTCTTATGTTGTGGGAACCGATCATGGATATGGTTAGCATAGTGTGGGGTTCCATAGATTTTAATGGATGGACTTTGTGTTACAAAGTTGAGCTTGAATAGAGTTTGTTTAAAAAATTGGTCACATGATGATCAAGGCTTAAATTAACATATTATAAGTGTTATTGTATTTTTTATGTTGAGGATGATTGATAAATAGGGTAAATACACATAGTCAAACACCTTAAGTAAAATTCTCATACAAATAGATAAAATACAAGTACACCGGAGCATTACATGGTTAAAACCATCAAGGAGGGGAAAATTCCATGACCGCAACCAACGTGGTCACTTGAGGAAATATATTAATGCAAAAGGAAAATAGTTTACACATGAGTTTCTCACAATCAATAATATAGAAAATGACCCTCCATTTTCTTGAAATAGGGATCATGGAAAAATTAAGTGCTAAGCCATCAATCAATATATCCATTAGTATTGAGGAGGAGATGATTCATCAAGTCACTTTATGTTGAGAACATAATAGTGACTATCATAATAGATAATTACAATGCATATAAAGAAACACATTTTACCTAAAGAAACACTATACCAAGTTGATATTAATTAAATCTTAAGTGTATAAATATCCTAACATCCCCCATTAAGAACAACTTGGGATAGAATTGAAGGCTTTATAAAATTGACACAATAGGAGAGGTAAGGAGGTATTAGAGCCTACCCCCCCTTGATAATAATTTCTTGAACTCCTAACATAGATCAAATTTTAGAAAAAATCGCTTCTCTAAGAGAATTTGTGAAAATGTCTTTAACTTAATCATTTGTAGGGTGATGGATAACTTCATGAATGTAATCTTGAAGAAGCTTGGTGATGAAATTCATGTGTATCTCAATGTGTTTTTTGTACTAATTTTTAACTGAATCATAGGAAATTTGATTGGCACTTTGATTATTGCACTAGAGTGTGGTTAAATACTGTTGCTAGAATCCAAACTCTGAAAGGATTTTCTAAATCCACAAGGCTTCTTGACTTTCACTAACTACTACTTGATACTCTGCTTCTACTAAAGAAAGAGAAGGGTGTGTTTCTTCTTACAATCCCAAGTGACAATTATAGAACTAAGGATAAGAACATAACCTACAATATAATTTCAATCATTAGGGCCACCAAACAAATTGAGTTAGTAAAAACAACCAACAAAAGATTCCCCCATGAATTGTAATGTATCTAAAACTGAACTATACCATGGATACATTGAAATGTCATTTTTTCTACTTTCCAATGGCTCTCATGGGGTGTTTTCGTATACTAGGAAAAAAGACCAACAACAAAGGAAATATTAGGATGCTTATAAGTCAAATACATAAGGCTACGAACCAACTGGTGATATGAAGTAACATCTAATTCAAGTGTAGTATAGGTGGCAACAAGTTTGACTCCAGATTCGAAGGGAGATGTGTCTAGTTTACAATCTTCCATGTGAAAGCAGTGAATAAGGTCACATGCATACTTAGGCTTGGAAATGGAAATTCCTTCCTTGGTTTTCAAGACTTGGAGGCTAAGAAAATAATGAAAATTTACTAATCCTATCATTTCAAATTTCTTCTTAAGGATATGTTGATGGGCATTTATGACACACCGTCAATGGGAAGGATAGATCCAGACCGGGGTTGTCTATTTAACCGAAGACATTTGGTATGATCTAACCTGATGGGTTTTATGGATCCGTTAGCCAACTAGGGTCCTAAAAATAACTAAAGGAAATAAACTAACTAAATATATGATTCTAACAATCGACACACTAATTACAAATGTTCAGCTAAGAGTTTTAATGTACAATGATTATATACATTTTACAAGGTTTAAATAAAACATTGCGAAAGTAATTGTTTGAGATAAAGTTTCTAAACAAGATCAAGTATGAAAAAACTCTTTCTAATGTTTAAAAATATTAAACTAATAAACACTAAATGAATACAATTGTAATGATAACACGAAAATAGACAAAGCTAATTAACATCTAAATAATGCAATCATTGTTCATTCATTTACAAACAACTTTAAATAAAAGAAAACAATACATCTATTAACCTCTAGTTGATCAACAATAATAATCTAAGTTCATCTCTCTGCATTGTGTGGGCTCCTGCTTGTCCTACATTAAGTGGAAACCTATGACAGAAACAATCATAATACTTCCTGAAGAAATTCAAGGAAGTGTTTCATATTTTGGAGTGAATTATAACAGCGGAAAGATAAATAATTATATATCATGTGACCTCAAGATAACCAATAGCTGAGAACGAAAGAAATCTCAATCCTAGGTAGTGATGTTATCAACCATTTAACATCAGAGGTAAACTATAAAATACCTAAATAGTTGATCGATCACAAGTACAAACTAGACCAAAAGATAATGGACAACATTTAGATAATCAACGATATAAAATATCATGTGAAAAAAAGACTAAAGCTAAATCAACACAAGTAACATTTCATAACATAGAAATTATAGGAGAATACAATGAAACAAACATTGTACAGTTTACATAGGTCTAAGACCAACAACAAATTGTTTTCTCATATCACTTCCAAAATTATATGTCCATTCTATGGTCCAGAAAAATGTGCCCTCAACAACAGGAAACAATAGTTATTTAAACATGTCTTGGATCTATTACCTCCTATCATACAAGATAAAGGAAGATCTCTGAAAATAAGTTTGTTTTACAAAAATAGAGTAAAAAAAAGATACTCCTGTAGGAGTCTTTAAATAAAAAATAATTACATTAATGACATTGTTTTTTCAAAAATGGGAAATTACTAAGCTATTGAACGCTTAACCCATGATTCATTTTCCTTGAACACAACATCATAATTTGTTGTTTACCTAAAATGGTAAAAAGAAATCAAAGTTTAGATAATAATACAAACAAATAATTTTAAATAGAATGGCTACAGAATCTTTCAATTTTGTAGCTAGTCTCAAAATAAAAATAAAATCAAAAGTGAATCTATCTATTGTTTCTCCAACAAAATCAAATAAAAAAAATCAAAAAAACTATTTACCATTTCAGAGATTTGATAGAGAGGCATTTGATAAGTCTGAATTTATAATGGTGTTGAAGTTTTTTGAGTTTTTAATGATCACATTACCAGACCGCTTAATTATCTTATTAGCCCTGTGTGCGTTTGATCGAACGAAGCCTTTCAACTCGTCATTCTCCCTCTCGAGCACTGAATCTCGTGCTACCATTTGGTTCATTTTTGCCTGAAGATAGGGGACATCCTAGTAATATCTCTCAATCCAATCAAAACAGTTTTCGCAGTGAACCGGTTCTATGGTAGACAAAGGTCGAGCCTGTTCTGCAGAGGGAAATTTAATATGTCCTGTGATTTGTTTCAGATCATGTTGTATACCAGAGAAACCCTCTTGTTTCTTTAGGAATGGTGGGATATTATAAATGAAATTGAACTATGTTGTATCAATATTGATATCATTCCCCAGAATCCAGTCATCGATATCCTCTTAAGCAATAAAATCATTGATCTCATCCTCAAAAAAATGATCATCGACCTCGATCACAGGGGTCGATTTCTCAATATCACACTGTTGATTTCTCAATTTTCTAGATAGGATTCAGCCTAGTCTCTTATTTGTAAAATTTACATTTGGATTACTCTAATTTTTACACCTACCCCTTTTTCTTGACATTTGATTCATTTAAAACAACCTGAATCGGCTGATGAGTAGGAACAGTAGGAATCATATCCTTTAAATCATCTAAAACTTCTTCCAAAGACTTTCTGGGAATAAAATCACATCGTGGATTCTTTCCTTTGAATGGATTCTGGATAGAAATAGAGGTTTGATCTATGGACGTAGGGCCTTCTTGTATATTAACATATAGGTTTTCGATAGGCTGGGAATAAAATTGCATCGTGGATTCTTTCCTTTGAATGGCTTCTGGATAGAAATAGAGGTTTGATCTATGGACGCAGGGCCTTCTTGTAGATTAACATATAGGTTTTCGATGGTGGGGTTAGATCGACAAAGACTAGGGTTTTCATCAAGATGCAGAGGTGATTCTATTACATTTTCAGGTAGGGTAATATTATTTCTAAACAAGAAATTTTCCCAACTGTCCCTAGTTTTAGGCAGATGCGAAACTACGAGGATTTGAATGACACCATGGTGGAACAGGCTTGAATGTGGGTTTAGTTTCTGTCTCCGATAGAACTTAGCCATTTTCTACAGACTCCTAAGTAGATAAAAGGCATATTCAAACTGAAACCTAGAAAAACCATTAGCAAGCGGACATGATACAAAAAGACCAGACCATATCTACCTTCACAGGTAATTAATTGCTTAAGCATTAAGAGAAATCCATGCCATCACGGTTTGGAAAGAGAAATTGGTGTACCTTTTGGACAACAATGCGATTTCTTGGAGGCCATGAGTAAACTCCAGGGCACGCCTTCGATTTTGATGTTCTTAAACCATCGATCTTCCTCTTGGGATAGTCTTGTAGCCTATGTGATGGAACCCTCAGTCACCTCTAGCTTCAAATCCCCAATTTTAGCATTGGTGCAATCGAAATTCTGAGCGAAATCTTGGGCCGCTGCAAGGTTGTAACCCTCAAATTTTTTGATGAAACCATCCCAGCCATACGCCACAAGGTCATCCATGACATCGTCATGAGAGAGGAGAGCTTGTGAACCATTGAGATCGATCCTAACCACAGACGCCATTGATATGGTCACATAGAAACAATATGGGTAGCGAGAGGTGTGTTGTGTTCTCCAACACACGAAATGTAGGATGAGGTCTGCAAAATCAAGAGAAACCTAATACCTAAGGAACCGAGAAGCCACCATAACAACAATATGGAGAATTGAGTGGTTAGTAACCAGAGGACGCGTAGAAAAGAAAACAACTCTGTGAAATGAATGTGTTGGCCCTTGGTTAGGTAAGGAAGAAAATATTAAGGAGAAAAGGTGAAGTACGAACTGCACGGAAGGCACATTGACTGAGAATGGGTCAAAGTGGTCAAAGAAGTGGAAAAGAAGGAGCGAAGAAAGGAAAATCTATCCATTGGAAGAGAAGACCAAGGAAGACAGATTAGTAAGGAAAGATGGATGATGGACAATGTAGCAAGTGGAAAAAGACATCAACGAGTGCTTTGGAGCACCTCGTGAAAAAGACAGAAAGATGGGCTGGCGAAGCCTTGAAAATGTGGGTCAAAGTGGACCTAGGGTTTTAGACACCTAGGGTTTTGGGATTTAGGGTTTTGACACCTAGACATTGGTCATGTAATGTATAAATAAAGGTCTAGAAGACCTAGGAGGGTTGGATAGAGGTTAGTTGTTGATGTTGAGTGATTATTGTCTTGCGTGAGAGAACTATTGGGTGGGAGAGAAATATTATGGATATTCAGTTGGGTGTGAAGATCAACCCTGCAGTTGGGTGCGTAGAGGAGGAGATAGAGAAGAGAGAAAGAGAGAGATATCTACAAGCTAAGTGCGCAAATAGAACTGTATGTTTTCATCTAATATATCAAGAAACACAGTTTTGTGGGCATATCCCTAGGGAGAGGGTGAACCATGTATACATTGTTGTTCTGTGTGATTTATGTTGTGTCATTTGTTATCTGTTATATGGTGTTGCATTGTTGTGTTAGATCAGAGATATAAATGTGCGAAGTAGGTTTAAGTGTGGTAAAGAATAACTAGATTGTT
>SNQJ01S0114333.1:0-11595 GCA_010110895.2 Picea sitchensis
CCACCACTACTGCAAGGACATTCATGTTCCCAATGTGCTTCACTGCATTGAAAACACCAAGGGTTTTCATCCACAATGATGGTGCTTGGAACTTTTATGTCTTTGAAAACATCTTTGTTCCACTCGACGAAATTACTTTTTCTTTGTATTGGATAGCCATCTTCGTCTGAATCCTCTGAGGTATCAGAGGAATTATCAGGAAAATCACCCCAATCTGTGTCTTCTCCTATCAAGGGAATAGTGGGACCATCTTGAAACAAGTATGGATCCATTGAAAAGGGTGTTTGTTCATCCTTCTCAGAATGACCAGTATGTAATAGTGTGGGGATCCTCTTAAAAGGCAATTGGTCATCCGAGTCCTGCTTTTTTAGAAAAGAAATTTCGAACATTTCACGAATCCTTTTAACCTTTTGCAGGATACAAGACATACTAGTGCTTGGGTCAGTTTCTTCAAACTTATCGGCTTCACTCATATCTTGATCTTCCAACATTGGTGTGTCTAAGACAAACATGGCATCTTCAAAGTTAGGTTTTTTGTGAGTAGCCATGCCCAAATCCTTGGATGGCTCATGTTGTCTGGAGGCATTCAAAACATTGTTTGTGTTTGAGAAGGCTGCGTTCCATTTCCTTTTGGGAGGCATGAGTTTTACTTCAAGAATTTCTGGAAATTTAGGCTCAGCTTCGGTGACATCCTCATCACTAGACTCTTTGTGGTCATTATTGTGCGAGAGATTGACTTGATGAATGTAATCTTCGAACTCAAGGTTCTGCTCAATCCTGCTAGCAAGGTCTTGTGCTTCTTCTAGAGTCGAGGGTGACCGATCTTTGAGAGTAAACTGCAAAACCCCTTCCAACGAGTTCAAGTAGTGTTTCCTATTTTTAGGAGCTGGACCCTATTTTTAGCAGTGTCTATTTATAGTAGGGGTGGTCGCCTCCAAAGGTGACAAGTGGCAGGGTCAAATTTCGACATGTGGCAGTGATACAGTGTGACATGTGGCGTCTACTTGGCATCATTTAATGGGGGGCAAACTTTCCAAGGATAAAAGCATTAAAGTGAATAATTAATTAATTAGAGCGGGCGTGTGGATGAGGTGGCAGTCTCATGGATGTGATTGAGTCATTCAAGGCTTAAAGCACTCATCAATTTCTCTTACTCGTCATTAACTCACTTTCCATGCAAATTAATTTCACTAATTCCCTTTTAATTCCTCTTAAACACCAAATCCCTAAAAAATAGGGCGCAATTCCTCCCTTGGCTAAGCGCATGCTTCCTTGGCCAAATTTAGTGTTTAAACATGCGTTGAGTTCTTAATTTCCTCCTCCATGCATCCTAATCCCTTCTTAAAGCCTAAGTGCACGGTTTTCCCCTCTTATTATCTACCTCCCATTCCTTAAATGCGCCCTCACTACTCTCTCTTCCCTCACATGTGTGGCACATAACTCTCACTCCACTCCACTCTCCCTTCCACCATGCGCCACCTAGTTCCTCCCTCTCCTACTTCCTAGCGTTTCTATCCTCTAAAACCCCTCTTCTATCACTCTTTCCTCACAGATGGCTTCCTATTTCCCATCCTCTCCTCCTAAGTGCGCTTCTCTCCCTAAAAAATAGGGCGCATTCCTCTCATTTGCGCATATGTTATCCTCCCATGCGTTAAGTCTCCTATTCTTCACATGAGTTAACTCTCTCTCCCTTCCTATGCATTTCTCCTACTCCCTCTCCTTCTCTCATGCACCATACCTTCTTTCTTAGCCTCCTATGCGCCCTCGTTCATGGTCTTGGTAAAGTGTGCCCCTACTGTTATATATTGGAGGTCGCTACATGGATTATTGGTTGGATTTTTGCAGCAACAACATACACTATCTCTCTCTCTTTTCTTATTCTCTCCTAGTCTAGCTACTCTCTCTTTGAGCAAGGATAATCATTGTACCAGTTTTGGACTTGTCTATTGTGGCGCAATCAACCCTTTGGCAAGCCTATAATAAAGAAGTGTTGTGTTTTTGTCAAACTTTCCTTCTTGTCGGTATTGTGTTCTTACTTTTGCAAATTGATTAGTAGCTCATTGCCATTTATTGTGATATTCATCTATCTTTTAAATGGTTTATTTCTTTATTTCTTTCATCTCTCTCACACTAACACTACAGGACCCCTCCAAGCAATTAAAAACTATCTTTTCCTTATGCTTTGGCGGAGTGTTTACACGCTGTCCAAAACATTTTTGCTGCTGTTTTTGTGTGTTTTTGCAGAAAATCAGCTAACAAATCAGCAGCCTGGTACCTAGGGACTCCTCCATGAGGTTGGCACGCACCAGCCTGAACATAGAGGAGGATTGCTCATGACAATTTGGGGCTTTATGTCCTTTAATTAGCCACTTTTCCATTGCTGATTTCTTAATTATCAGATCTGATCGGAGAGTGAAAAAGTGTGCTAACAGTGCCACAAGAGTCTCTAACTCATATTTATAGAAGTAAGGAAGAAGAAGCTCCTAATCCATGTGCTCTAGATGTGTGAGAGAAAAAATGGATCAAACTCCAATTCAAACTCTTGCATGACGTAGTCAAGTGGAGATCACAACCTCTAAAAGTAGTGCAGTTCACTTCCACCACTAGTTCAAGAATCCAACCCGTGCAAATCCTCTAAGGTATGCACACTAACTCCCCCTTTTTAGTTATTCACTCCATTAGTAACTTAATCATCAATCATGTGCTTATTCATTACAACTCGACCTCTACTGTGGACACTCTAGAAGAATTGACTCAAAACTTGCACCACGGAAATCTAAGAATAGTGATTACTACCCTGTACAGAGGGGAAATCTGGAATGATTTCCAATTGCTAGAAAAATTGAGGATCAAGATAGAAAAAAGGGCTGTGCAGTGTGGATTTGAATTTTCTAAAACGATGCAGGGATTGTAGTTTAATTCCTATATTCGCCCCTATTAATCATCGTATGCATAATAAGTGGAACTACAGAGCGTTTGAAAGACTGTGTCGAGCTTTAATTTGTGGTGAAATTAGGAGAACGCGCTCTGCCTTGGACTCTTTATCATGCGACCCATTTCAATAGAAAGCATAGTTTGCAACATAGAGGACAACGCTAAAATGTTGAACGAAGAGGACAAGGAAGCCATAAGACTCAATTGCGCATTGGTTCTAAGAATTACAAAATCAACAAATAATAACCTAAAAAAGGAGCAGGAAGCCCTTAGGAGCTCAAGAAGCAACGATGGCATTGTAGTTTTGAAAGATGACAAAGGTGGGGCTACAATTGTCATGAACAAAATGGATTACAATGCAAAGATGACCGAGCACCTCACCATGAACGGTAGTTACAAAAAGCCGAGTAGAAACTCAATTTCCAAAGTAATTAAGGAGGTCAAGAAAGTTATAAAAGTGTCCAGCCTCGATGAAAGGATGGAGAAGTGACTTACTCCGAGTTGTGAAATCAACCCTAGAATCTATGACATCCCAAAGATCCATAAGGAAGGGGTTCCACTCAGACCGATTGTCAACACAATTGGATCCCCAACCTATGAACTAGCAAAGCATGTGGCGAAGATCTTAGGTCCTTTAGTAAGCAACACAAACTCCTACATAAAGGATTCAAGTGACTTTGTGAACCTCATCAAAGGAGAGAAAGTTGAACCAAGGGAAATGCTCATAAGCTTTGATGTTGTTTCACTTTTTACAAAAAATCCTTTAAATGATGTTGTTCAGGTTATCAATGAAGTGACAAACCCGGAGATAGCAAGATTAGCAGAGTTTTGTCTTAGGTCAACCTTTTTAAGTTTTCAAGGGGAATTTTTTGAGCAAAGTAGTGGTGTGGCAATGGGGCCCTCCTATCGTCAATAGTGACCAACCTCTTCATGGAGAAGTTTGAGAAAAGAGCTCTGGGATCATACCCCCTAAAACCTACGATATGGAAGAGGTACATGGATGATACCAATGTGAAGCGGCCCCATGGTAATGATGAGCTATGTTACCACACAATCTAGCACCCTAGTGCAAAGCCTTCACAAGGTGCCAAGACCAATGTAACATCGAAAGATGTCACCACTGTCACCTAGGCGACAACTTCCCTCATTTCAGTGAAGGAATACATCCAACACAAAAGGAGGCTTCCCTAGTAGCCTCGAGGAATCCCTATACAAGACACAATCAAGTCTAAGGCCTCCCATGTAGCTAGTCAGTCTACCACCAATAGAATAAACTAATCAAGGTAAGGACAAGGTGGTAAGTTTGTGCAATTTCTAGATTTGAGTGGATGGGATTCTAGGGAAATTTAGAAGGCTTATCAAGTCAAGTTTTAGCACAAGACGATCCCCAAACACTACAAAAGAAGAAAAAGCTTGTTCGACAACATAGGTATTCCAACAGAGGATGCACACCTTCAGTAACCATTCACACAACCAGATCAAAGATCAACACACCGATGTTTTGATATGGTAAAACTCCTACGGGGAAACATCCATGGCCCCAGCCAACGCGGCCACTTGGAGCAGTTTATTAATGCAAAAGAAAAAAGATTACATAGAGATTTTGCAAGAGAGTTTCTCACATCGATCATCGGCAAATGACCTTACATGCTCTTTAAATAGAGATCATGGACCAATCAGGTGTTAAGCCACAAATCAATGTAGCCGTTAAGATCGAGGAGAATATGAACTGTCAGATCACTCTATGTCGAGAACATATTGTGACCATCAGATTTCCTAACTACAAATGCATACTAAAGAAACACACTAAGAAACACACTTTTATCTAACGACACATTAGACCAAGTAGATCTTAACTAACTCCTAAGTGTCTAAATATCCTAACATCCCCCTTAAGAACAACTTGGGATATGATTGAAGGATTTACAAAAGTGACACAGTAGGAGAAGGAAGGAGGCATTAGAGCCTATCCCCCCTTAATGACAACTTCTTGAACTCCTAACATAGATCAAAATTTGGAAAACTTCGCTTCTATAAGAGGCTTTGTGAAAATGTTTGCAACTTGATCTTCTGTAGGGCAAAAGAGCACTTCAATAACTTGATCATGAATGAGCTTTCTGATGAAGTGCATGTGTAGCTCATTGTGTTTGCTGCACTGATGCTGAACTGGGTCTTTGGCGAGCTTGATGGCACTCTGATAATCACACCAAAGGCTAGTCAGATGCTGCTGCTGGAATCCAAACTCTGAAAGGATTTGTTGAAGCCACAAGGCTTCCTAACTTGCATTTACCGCTGCTCGGTACTCTGCTTCTGCTGAAGAAAGTGCAATAGCCTGTTGTTTCTTATAGGCCCAAGTGACAGGTCTTGAACCAAGGTTGAAAACATAACCTACAGTAGCCTTCCGATCATCAGGGTCGCCGACCCACTCTGAATCTCAGTGAAACCAACCTATAAAGGAGTCCCCCTCAAACTGTAATGTATCCCGAATTGAACTGTACCCTGGACATACAAAAGTATCCTTTTAGCTGCATTCCAATGGCTTTCATGGTGTGCTTGCATATACCGGGCAACAAGACCAACAACAAAGGAAAGATCAGGATGGGAATGAGTCAAGTATAAGAGGCTACCAACTAACTGATGGTACAAAGATATAGTGATTCACTTTTATACTTGAAGTGAAATACACTTTACAATGGATGCATGAACTTTTTCAAAAAAAGTAACAAAAAAGAGACTTGAACTCAAGATATCTTACTTAATAAGGCAACTTTTAATCAAGTGAGCTAACAAAACATGTTGTATTGTTTAGAAGGAGGATTAGGGGTGTTGTTGTGGAAGATGGCCTTGGAGAGCGTGGTAAAAAAAACACTTTTCACAGAAGAACTTTTTTTTCACTTCTCGATGACAACAAGGGTTAGATCTCAGTTAGCTTACCTGGAAAATGCACCTTTTCCTATCTATTTCTGATTTGCTGAGATCGCATAGGGCGCGGGGAAAAGAGCATACACAGATCTAAAAGAGTAGCAACCCAGAAAGAAACAATATAAAACCGAAATAGTACTCCGCAAAAATTTAAAAAGGGTGTCTTCAGACTTTATACCTCTGGATCTGATTGAAATGGCTATATCTTGGGCAAACGAAAAGCATTCCTGACTGAAACGAAAAGCATTCCTGACTGAAACGAGCGCTCCAGACGCAATGGAATAGTGCTCTCAGCCCAGAAATGTACGAAAATGGCATAAATCAGAGATGAGGCAACTCGGCTTCACGATCTCGATCTACAATAGGAGCGAGTCTTCAAACAAGCTCTAATTCCATGTTCGACAACACTTGTATTCGAATAGAGGACGAACACCTTCAGTAACCACTCACACAACCAGATGAAAGATCAACACACCGATGTTTTGACGTGGTAAAACCCCTACGGGGAAACATCCACGACCCCAGCCAACGCGACCACTTGGAGCAGTTTATTAATGCAAAAGAAAAAAATATTACAGAGAGATTTTACAAGAGAGTTTCTCACAATCGATCATCGACAAATGACACTCCATGCTCTTTAAATAGAGATCATGGACCAATCGGGTGTTAAGCCACAGATCAATGTAGTCATGAAGATCGAGGAGAATATGAACTGTCAGATCACTCTATGTCGGGAACATATTGTGACCGTTGGATTTCCTAACTACAAATGCATACTAAAGAAACACACTTTTACCTAACGACACATTAGACCAAGTAGATCTTAACTAACTCCTAAGTGTCTAAATATCCTAACAAAGCTTTTGGCTATTGTAAAACTTCAAAGAAAGATGGTGAATTACAATAGTAATACAAGTTATGACAACTACAATAAATTTAGTCTTTGAACAAATTGTAAACTGATGAAAAAATGGGGCTAAATGATGGATTAAACTAGGGTTTTAAACAACCAACAAAATCTGAAAATATAAATGAATATAACAACCAAGAAACCCTAGATGTCCAGCCTTAATT
This sequence comes from Picea sitchensis, assembly GCA_010110895.2. Lineage (NCBI taxonomy): Eukaryota > Viridiplantae > Streptophyta > Pinopsida > Pinales > Pinaceae > Picea > Picea sitchensis. Next base: position 6,931 of record SNQJ01S0114333.1, read on the forward strand.
ATGCTGAAATAAAAGTCAGCAAAACAATTTTAAGGTTTTAAAATGAATTTTTAAAGTGAAGTGCATGCATAAATACCGAAACGTCTAGCCTTTTTATGGCTGAAAATGAATACATTGCTGTTATCTAACCCTAAATTAACCCTAAAACAATAAATAAAAGTTGAAATTGGAGTTTTATGATTGACTATTGGGAGAAGACTAGTGCCTACTATATTTTTTTGGGCATATGGGATCAATTAAGGACTCTTTTGAATAGTTGTAAGTGGATCTAGGGTGATATCTAGGGTTGTTCACTACTAATCCTAGAAGGTCTTCCTAGGTCTTCAAAGATAGTTCAAAGGAAGGTACTCCACTAGTAACTTTCCAAAAGTTTTGACAAGAAGGGTTTGTTCAAGAAGGAACCAAGAGAATGCACAACCATCAGTAGAGAAGCATCATTACACTTACATTCGTTCATAAACAAAACCACGAGATAAAGTGGTACCACTTACTTAAGAAACCTTTCATCCATCAAAACCCTAGCAATGAACATCCACGAAGAAGTAAACGCATCCACATGACATCATGTCCAAAAAGTTGCTCTAACTAGTCATCCATAGTGATTTGCATAAGAGAGAAAGTAGTAGTGATAATTTTCCACAAATAGCAATGATTTACAAGTGAGACGTGCCTCTCTTATATATATATCAGAGATCGAACACCCTTCTCATCCATTAAAAAGCCCTAAAAACATAAAATAATGCCTTTTATCTCGTACAAACCCTAGAGATAGGGAAACAAAACATAAAATATCCATGATACAAGAGTGGATAGGTCACTAATACCCCCAATGTTGCTTCCAAGATGAAGTAAAGATGCTTTAATGCCAAATTATCCCTCATAAGTGCATGCTAGAGGCCACACATGTGGCATGAATGACCTCAACAAGTGGACAACTCACTCCAAAGTGCTGTGTAGGGGGCTTTAAAAGTGAAACGTTCCCTCAAAGAGATGCAACGTTTCATCTCCAAGTGACAAATCATCCCTAAAAGGTGTTATGTCTCATCAAAAGGTGTAATGTCATCATCAGAAGGTGCAACGTCCCACCATATCATTATTTAGAGGTGTAATGCCCCATCAACAGGTGTCAAATCATCATGTAAAGGTGCAATGTCCCATCATCAAGGTGCCAAATAATACCCCATGGGTGCTAGGGTGTCTCAACGAGAGGCCATGTCATCATAAGGCTCAACGTACTCCTAAAATTGTGGAACAACCTCTCTCAAGTAGTGGGATGACCTCTATCAAGTGTGCTAGCATCCCCTCAACATCCTCCAAAGGACCAATGCATCAATCAAGTGGGTAGCCATGTGGAATCCATCGTCCAAGGAGGGGCTCATGTAGCCCAATGTATCCATCCAATCCAGAGGCATGTACACAAGTCAAATACAACATATATAAAGTGAGTCATGTCAATGTAAAAGCCACTAATTAGATCACATTAAGTATCCTCTTCAAACTTCACACTAGCTCATAAAGTTATACAATTTTCCAAGTTTAGGCATGGGAGGATCATTATTACCCTCTATTAGGTGTGCTAATACCTAGGAAAATAAGTATTTCCTAAGAAACCCATCAAGGAGTATGTGCAATGGCATATGGTATGGTTTGGGGTTTACTTCATGGGTGGCGACATGGTCATGAAAGGTTATGTGTGAATGTGTGATAGTCATCCTCATGAGTGCCTTTATATGAGAGAGCGCTTTTGGCAATGCGTTGCCCTTTCCTAAACACCGTGTCTTTCCAAACCTCTATTTGCCTTTTTCTTTATTCATTCAACCTTTTCTGGCTTTTGATTTTCATTTGCTGTCCTTTTTGTTAGGTATGCACTCATTGCATAGGACTTGAGCTTAGTGAGGGGGCAGAGCTCATGCTTCTCATTCCTTCTTGGTTCTTGACTTTGCTTTGCATTTTGAGTTTTAGCATTTGCTCTTTCTATATTTTTTATATATCAAGCTGCATCAACCTCGAGCATTTTAGTTCCTTCTTCTCATGGGATTGTGAAGCATGAACCTGTATGGGTGACATATGACAACCAACACAAAAGAAAGGATAACAGAGATGGGAAAGATGGAGCATGTTATGTATGGATTGGGATATGGACACGTTACTCCTATCAACACCCCTCAGTGATACCACTTTGCCCAAGAGTGACAACACTTGACTAGAAGATGATGATGACCACCAAGGTGAAACAATCAAAGCATCGTGATTCATCATCCAATTCAACCTATTATCCCCTATCCTAGGGATAACTAAGGAGATTATGTCTTGAGGCTCACAGGTCCTAGACATGGAGTACTGAGGGCCATATGACTTGAGCTTGGCCCTGGAGGGCCCATCTTTTCTTCAGCGCCTCCCATCTATCAACAACAACGACATCCATCCCATCGGCCTGGTTCTGAAGTAGTGGTGGGTCTTGCTCCATGAGGTAATGAGTCCGGGTATCATGTTATGTGTCACTCCGATTCTCAAAACATTTGAATATGTGCATTGAATTCTCTTTTGTTTCATGACGTTTGCTTGGAAATTATGCCCTTTGACTTGTCCATACCTGGGGGGGGATGACAGAGTGCCCTAGTAAGTTGGTTCCCTTAGGGATGAGTTGCCACTGGATGGGTCTATGAAAGGTCATCGTCCATTCCTTCCATACTTACCAGTTTTCATCATTATCCCTCTCATCTATCCTGTACATTGGTTCGGGCATTGGGTTTGCCAAGCTAGTAAGGGTTATACCTTGCCTTGTGGGAAGAAGGGGCTAAAGGCCCAGAGGGTAAAAGTAGCTGACAAAAGTTAAAAGCCAAGATGAAACCTTGAGATGCTTCACCTAGGGATTCCCGAGAAAGCAATAAAGGGCTTCTCAGCAAGAAAAGGTGACCCGTAAAATAAAATAAAACTCAAGGCCTAGTTGGTGGATAGGAGGTCTCATCGTGAGCCGACCTATTAGGTCCATGGGCATGTAGCGGTATGACACTACTATTCATCTGGTCACCAAACCAGGGTAGTGGCTCTTGGTGGCATAGCCAGGAGAAAGGGGGTCTCATCACGAGCCAACCTTCTCATTTTCGTGAAATGCTTGTGGGTAATGCTGTCACCATTGGTCACCATGACAGGACAATGTTCTCCAACTATTCTCTTGAAAGAAAAAAACAATAAGACAAAGAGTTAAAAGGCATTGAATGGGCTAGGAAACAATGGCATCCATGACAAGGTGTAGCTTTCCCTCTACAGAGGCATCCACAGGTAAGACCTACATTTCCCTGTTATCACTGCACCCCTTGCCCAAACATCCCCTACACCATCTCATGCATTTACATGACCTAGATTGGTCTTCACCTGGAAACACCCCACACCTGAGGAGGATTAACCCAATAGGACATCCTGAGACCCTCTCCAAACCTGGCTTGTTAAATAGCATAACGTCTTTGAGCATTTGTCCGGGTAAAAGGGGGTTTGATGCACATGTTTGGGTAACTTGATTATTATATGTGATTGACATTGCTATGATCCCTGCGACTTATGAGCCCATGGAAGACGTACTTGTTGTTGCTGCAGGACCATGCCCGACGGATAGGTACATATGGGGAGATGATTAGTTCGGACCTCCATGGGGCTAAAATCCCACCAGATGGATGTTGTGACCCCAGCCAGGGCAGAGGGATACCAGAGGCTTGCACAGGAGAAATGGGAGGACGTTCCACCAAAGACACTTTGGCAGGCCTGAACCAAGGGGGGTCTTGCCCTCCCACCATGACGTTGGCCCTGGAAGGCCCCTAGCGTCATCATATGGAGCCTTGACGTCATCCAGTTAGGGTTTTGGCATGAGGACGGCTTGGTTTGCACGTGTGGAAGCTTCTAAGGCCTTTTGAGGCCTAGCATTCCAAGAAGGGGCCCAACATCACCCTAGGAGGGGCACAACGTCATCCCTAAAAGACAAAATTAAGGTTTTTATTGTTAATTTTATGTAAAACTGGATTTTTGATGTAAACTGGCCATGTCGGCCTTTTTTGCCCTAAATTGTAATTAAAGGTCATGATTATTGTATAAATAAGGGAAAAATCTCTTATATTTTTCATAATCTTTCACTCACACAAGTGTGAGGTCTGAAATTCGGCCTCTTTTAAGGATTATTGGCTGAAATTAAGTGGTGCGCAACTCTTGGAGGAGGCTTCTTTTGGTGTAATTTTGCATTTTCATGGTGGAAAGTCTTCAACTAGGGTTTGTGGCTAGATTATTCTTGATGAAGTAAGTAGAAATCTGCAATCCTTCTTTATTTTGAATGGTCGTGGTGCATTTACTTGTTCATTTCTAAGATTATGAAATTGCTAGTGTGAAACCCTAGGAGAAAAGCACATGTTATTGTCCCTTTTTTATAACTCTTCACCTACTTGATTTTGATAGAGAACACTGTTGGTTTGTCTTCATATAAGATATGAGAGATATTCGATATATTATTACAATAATGAGTGTTCCATATATAGGGAACATAAGGTGACCATCCATGAAAGGATGCGTCCCTTGAATAATCAATAACTATTTATTGTTATCATTTACTTATTTTTTTTTTTGTTTGTTAATTTGTGCGGGACCTGTTGGCTACGCGATTAACCTGTGGCTTGAGAAACC
>SNQJ01S0114333.1:32106-43222 GCA_010110895.2 Picea sitchensis
TACCCGGACCAATTACCTCATGGAGCAAGAACCTTCTCTGACACAGGACCAAGTCGATGGTGATAGATGCTGTTGCTGCTGACAAGATAAAGATGCTGGAAGAAAGAAAAGGTGGGCCCTCCAGGGCCAAGCTAAAGTCAATCTTGCTCTCGGTACTCCATGTCTAGGATTAATTAAATGTTTTCCTAAGTCTAACTTAGGAAAAGAACTGCTGATGTGTTATAATCTTTAGTTGACTTTATTGAGTACTTTTTTCTAAAGTTAAAGTAAAAAATAATTTAAGTTCTGGTCTTTTAATCTTGACCATTGATCTCATCATGAGGATGAGGGTTGATCTCAGCCCTCCATCCTTTTGGAGGTTAGGGTTTCACTTGCTCAATGAAGAATAAAGAGATTGACTGGGCTAAGGGGGCGCACAAGCAAAAGAGAGATCGATTGCAGATTCGTAGGTGTGAGTTTTGCCGGACTGAGGAGAGTCTAGCAGGTGGATCGACTCATCTCTTCACCAAATCACAGAGGCTAAGCTTCAGATCTGGCAGGGCTGTACAGAGTGACGCAGGGGTGACGCAAGAGGGCTGTACAGAGTGACGCAGGGGTGACGCAAGAGGGCCGTACAATCACGCAGAGGCTCATCTTCTAGCTGCTGTTTTGTTCCGGTTCTGTTTTGGAGGGTCTAGAGAGGCCGTATGATTCTGTTGGAGAGGGTTTTGCTGAAGTTATTCAGCTGTTGGCAGAGGCCGATTTACTTTGTAAGAATTCTCTATATTTTCCTGCCCAGAAATAAGAAAATCCTCAGATCTGCTGCACCGGTTTTCCCACCTTGGGTTTTTCCGGGGACTATTGTCCAAAAATAGGTGTCTACATATGATGTGATTGCTGTCTTCTTTACTTTCAGTTCCTGGTAATTTTATTTCTGCTGTGTATTTAATTTATTGTGAAGAAAACCCTGAATAATCAGTTAAAAGTAAATTTGATTGGTTTAAAGTGAACTGGGTTTTAGAAATGCTCACATATTTACTGAAGAAATATCCAACATAAGAAGGACAATAGACAGAAATCCATATAGGACAAATAAATAATTGAATAAGAATATGAATGAATGATATGACTTACAATGATGAGTGGCCTTGGTATTTATAGGCCTCAAGGTGACCTTTCACGTAAAGCTATGTCTTTATGTGATGCACCTTTGAATAATTAATATCCTAAGTTATATAGTTTAGGTATATATATTTATAAATAATATTTATCTTTATATACATAACACCCTTCCGAACAGCCAATATTAAAACCAGTTTAAGAGCCATTAGTTCTGCCTTGTTGTTTGTGCATGGTTCAAGTCCAGCTTTGAATCTAGAGAAATAGTTAAGCAGTAAACTTTAAAGTTTCAATATAGATGGTTTTCAATACTAATCCAGTAGGACTCAAGACAGATGCTTCTAATCATGTCTAGCACAATGGTTTTTGTACCTCTGATTATGATTGCACACTGAAAGACTCAAACCAGGGTCTTTGGTGAGGTACTCACTTTCCAATATGAATAGAACTTGCATCTATTGGAGAATACCATCAACAAAATAATTTGGAATGATGCAAGTCTGCTTAAGATTAATATAGGATGCTAATAGATAAGGTTTGAGAGGGGTAATAACTATTGTTCTAATTTTCTTGTGGTCTGTAAATTGTTCAATAAGAAATATTGGTATATTATTTGTTGATATTAGTTCAGTCTTTAGTTTGTAGGACAGCAGGGTAATTTGTTCGTATCATGGCATTTGAGCTCCAGGGTGCAAAGTGTTATAGAGAGCTTACTAAATCAGGAAGGCTGCTCAATGTTCAGATACATGCCTGCATAAAACAAAAGAAGCGATTCTTGTAAGATATTCTCTGGAGATTATTTATGCACCAAGGGAACAAAAATACGAAGAAAAAGCTTCAGATTTCAAGAGATATTTGGCGGTTGCTTGAAAAAAAATTCTAAAATATACCCAGTTGGGAAAGAAAAGAGCTTCAAGAACAGCTTCACATAAAGACATTGAAGAATATCATCTTTTAATAGAATTGAAATTTCTATCTACCCCATATAATGGAAGCATCAGTACCCCCATATATTTAAGTTGGGGTCATTCCACAAAGCTTGTACAGTTTAGTAAAGAGATTTGTCTGAACTATAGTCATATAACAATTCATTATTAGTTCCATCAAGTTAAGCAGATGTGAGATATCAATAAAGAAGAACGTTGATTGCCACCTATGATGAAATGATTATCACCTACAAACCTATTGTAAATTCGAAGGTACTTGGATATGGCCAAGTCTTTGTGGAATTCATTTTGTGTTGTTCTGACATAGTACTGTCCTTTAGTGTAGTGACCAAGGGGAATTTGGCATTCATTTAGGTGGGAAAGCGATACAATGCTTTTGAAGAACTGCAGAAGAGAATATGCATAACACCTGCTCTAGCATTTCCAAACCTCTAACTTCCATTTGAGATTGAGGCAGATGCTTCAAGTATGCATTAGATGAAAATGCTGACGGAACAAGAAAGACTGGTTGCATTTCATCCTGAAGTGTTTTCCAATGCAGTTTTATATGGCAAGGATATGTACTCCATAGGGAAAGCTGTTAAACCTTCATGATATTATTTACTTGGCAAAGAAAATATGGTGTATACAGTCTACAAACCATTTGACTGCCGATAAATGCAATCTGAGCTACAAAATATCATTCACTTGGAGTGGGTTACCTGCTTGCAKTAGTTCAACTTGGGGATCCAGAATAATAACAACTGCAAAACAAATATGTAGGTTTTCTCGCAAGATCTCCACTGTAGCGTGCATGGACCTGTCTCCCTTGGCTGTTAGGGTACCCAGTTCAAATTTCTTTTTCAATTCCTCCAAYGAACTTGCCAATTAGTGAACTGTTTTGGCTTCCRAAGGCAATAGGCAATTTGCTAATGCATACCATGGCAGAATTCAATGCAAAAGCGATTTAAACTTCTCACGTGGGAAATATAAAGCATGTGGAGGCACACAATGGTAAACCTTTCATGCGGGAAATACATAAAGCATGCTATTGCGGAAAAGTACATGCGTACCACTATGGGAAATTTCCTAGCTTCCATTTATTACAAAAAAAACACACACATCATAGAGAATTTCCAATTAATTCATAAACATGCTTCTCAACAGATTTCTCATCACCATGTCCATTCCAATATAGAATTCATGCAATAACACATTACTGAAAATTAATGGATGGGAATATGAACAAAATGGAATAGACAGATAATGCGATCATTTCATTTTCTCATTTGCATGCTAATATTTACTAATATGCATAGGCACCATTCATCTTAAAAATTCACTATAACTATAACAAATTTTGACCATTCATTGCAGAACAGAGATAAATAACACATATCAGGAAAGACACTTATCTTTTTTGGGAAATTGACCTCAAAACGATTGATTCACTGCCTAACAACAGGCATTTTCTGTAAATGCCACCCCTAAGCTGGGCTATGAGATCACAAGGGCAAAGGAAGCATCTATGGGGCTCTAATATCTCTCAATTCAACCCACAGTGATCATGAACTCAGACAAAACCAGACACCTACCACCATGTCTTTCAAGAAGACTCCCCAGGCATCTCAGCCATCCATTATCTTGCCTTGATCTTCTTCCTTTCAACCATACACAACACAAGGTCAGGCCTTTCCCTTATCTTCTAAACAGTCCCTCGAGAAACCCTTCCTCTCCAGTTCTCTAGTGCAGACAGGAAGAATTTGTTCCACTCACTGTCCTCTGGGAATCTTGCCTAGTCTCTTTGGTCATTAACAACCGTGTATTTTATGCAACAAATCGTAATCATGGATTTGGAATAATTCCTTATCCCTAACAACCATGCCTCAACCTCTTGTCTAGATTTATTCTCACTATTAAAGATGAGTGGTTTCACTTTACAAACTCTTCTTGTAGGCTGTCTGATGGTCTCTCTATCAGCTCTTAGGGTTACTCCGAAAGTATTTTTACACCTAGCTAAGAGAGCGTATATCTCCTAGCCCCTTGGCAATGCTTCATGGACATATAGATGGCTTAGTTTGGGTGGATGCTTGACCTTGGTTAGAGAGCTGGCATGTCACCCTTATCTAGGAGGTTGTTACTCTAATTGGCATGTTGATTAACCCATTGGAATTTGGGTGCACGCAATGGGGGAGTCGGTTGCTCAATCAGGGGAGGTACTTACCTATAGTAGGAGGAGCACTGGGCACTTGGAGGAGGGCACTTAGCCTTTGGAGCTTGGGACCATGTGATATATACCTTGGAGGTTAGACACTTGAATTGAGGATGCTTGGGTTGAGAAGCATACTTCATGGAGGTTAGTGATGGACTCGGACACATATGTTGAGGAGGAGCATTAGAGCCTTTTGACCACATTGGCACACATGAGAGTAGCATTGGACAGATGAGAGGGTGTGCCACATACAATTAGAGGAGCACCTTTCTAAAGAACACTTGGACAACAAACCACCATGGAAGAGGGAGTGTTGGACTAACAACTTGTTGGAGAGCGCACCATCTTAGAGGAGGGGTGTTGAGCCCAATGAGGATCATGCTTGAAGGGCATTTCACTTTGGGGGTTGGATGAACCCTAGTTTTACACATGTACATCCTTGTATGGTGGAGTGCTTCATGTGGGGTTGCCTTGTTGCTTGTATGGACACTTGCCCTTATTTTATATTAGCCTCCCTCACCTACTTCCATATATAAGGGAGAAGAGAGCTCTTGTATTGATTATCATCATTGTACTCTTCTTTGTACTTGCCTTGGAGATGTTAGGGATCATGAGGAAACCCTAGGAACTACACTACGATTCATGAGGAAACCCTAGGAGAAGATAAGGAGAGATAGATATCTTGGATTTTCTTGGAGAGATTGCTCTTGTGAGATGTTAGGGTTTTCTCTTATGATGCTAGGGTTTGAGCTATGCCCGAGAGAAGAACATGACGTTGGAGGTGATGATGGTTCTTGTGGCTCTTGTTGTAGCACCGGGGTTTCTACCCTAGTAGAAGGCATGGAGAGTGGAGCTAATGACTTGCATGGTTTTGGAGTCTTGTTCTTTTGGGATGTAAGGCTAGGGCAAGATCATGGAGAGATGAGCTTGATGAGTCTTGAGCTTAGTGTGATGCCTTGTTTGGAAGAAGACTTGGTTATTGTATTCTTGATGTTCCATGGAGGTCTAGGTGCTTGTGTTGATGCAAGAGTTAAAGACCTAGGGTTTGAGGACTCAAACTCTAGGATGGCCATGTAGATTTGGAGGCTAGTGCTAGAGTTCTCTTGCCATGTAAACATGTGATTCAACACAACGAGGGTTTACAAACCCGAAGGAAGACAACTGTGTTAGTGTGGAGAGCTTGTCTGATGTAAGCTTGTTGGAGCCAAGGAGGACTTTCCGGTGTTGATGCTTGCTTGTTGTGAATCTTTGGTGGTGGCCAGGGCTTTCATGGTTGCCCTAGCTATGGTTTTGAAGAGCTCAAAGATTGTATCAATTTGTGATAAGCTGTATGTACATGTAATTCATTTATTCTCTCTCGCTCTCTCTCTATATAAAGTTTCGAGCTGTCCAAAATTGTGTAATTGCAGATTTGATTTTCAGCTTGCATTGTCTTTTTGATTGGGTAATTTCCAACATTTGTTGATCACGCTGATTTGACATAACATAGGGCTGAAATTGTTAAGTGATTTAACATATACCTTGAAGATAATAGAGCATTTTGTGCTGTAAATCTCTTAGAATTAAAGTGATTTCAGATCTGGTTTATGTTTGGAAAAGTGTGCCCTTAGGGATGAAACTTGTTGGCATATGTTTGGTGTCTTTTCTCTTGGGATTCTTAGCATGTTGGGTTGAAGTGAGATGAAATATTGTCCACTGTTTTGTTAGTTTTAGCTCATGAGGTGTCTCAGCATAGGCCCATGTGTCCTGGGCATGCTGATGGGCACCTAAAATTGACCCAGATCAGCCTTTTTATTTTCATCTTAAGTTAGACTTAGGCTTGCAGCAGAAAATTCACATTTGAGTGGGAATGTGGGGCCCAAGGAGAGAGGGCACACCCGTGAAGGTGGCTGCTAGTGGAGTGTGGGTCCCTGTCCAAGGGGGGTGCACCTCCTAGTGGAGAGTGGGGTCCAGCAGCCCCAACTCTCAGCCATTAAGGCCAAGCCTTGGGACACTTGTCAAAGAGGATGGGAGGCTGCTAGGGAGATAAAAGGAGGCTGAGGGTGAGAGGACACAACACATTTTTTCTCATTTGTGAGGTTGAGCAAGTGAGAGGAAGAGGGAGCTTGGGCTAGTTTTGGGTTGAGGAAGAGAGGGGCAACTTGGGAGAAGTTGCACAGCAGGGTAAGGGCGATTTTTGGAGCTTGAGGCAGCAAGGAGGAGGCCATACCAGGTTACCAGCTTCAGGCCATACCAGAGCTAGATCGTACAATGCTAAAGGAGGGTGAGTTAGGGTCATAAACCAGAACAGCCAGAACTCGGCTGTACCTTCCAACAACAGTTTAGGCCAGTTTCAGGCCGTACGAACAGCAAGGAACATGCAGAGTTTGTGGCTGTACTGAGGCAGCTGTGTTGGCTGAGTTTGCTGGGTCAAACAGCCAAGGAAAATAGGCAGTACAGCCAAGGGAAAATTCTGTAAATTGCTGTAAGCAAATTTTGAGTTTAACTGCTGTAATTTATTCCTCTGAAAGCCCATAATAAAGCCCCCTCTTTTGCTGTTTTTTCTCCACACTGGGGTTCCAGGGTACTTTTGGTGTCTATGTGATTTTTATGCTTGGTTTACTGTATGTTTCCGCTGCAATTTTTCTGTTTTATATTTCAGCTGTAGGTTTCTGCATAATTTCCAGAATTATATTAGCTAGTATAATTTCTGTGTTTCAGTAAATTACTGGCAGTAATCTCAGTGACTGAGATATAGGGGTAAATTCAACATGTTTGCTGTGATAAATTAATATTTCAGATCATCCCTAATGCTAAAGTTCACACGGACTAGATCCGGGAAACCTCTTTGTGAGGTGAAATTTCTGTTTTGTACTAAAAGTCAAAGAACACAGAAATATCTACGCTCTCTTTCTTGAGTGTCTTGTTATCACAGAATTTAGCACTTGTAATAAATATCAAGAGAGCTGAATACAGAACATAAGCCTTCACCAGATGCTAAACTTGCGTAACAATTGGAAGTAATTGCCACTGTCACCTAGCAAGTAAATATCAAGAGAGCTGAATACAGAACATAAGCCTTCACCAGATGCTAAACTTGCGTAACAATTGGAAGTAATTGCCACTGTCACCTAGCAAGTACTTCCCTCGTTGTAGTGATGGAAAGAGATCCAACACAAGGGGGGCTTTCCTTGTGACCTCAAGGGATCCTCTAGCAAACTAAAGGCAAGTCTACAGTCCCCTATATTGGTCACTTGATGAGATAGGCTAGGTCGAAGGCAAAAGCAAGGAGAAGACGAGACAATTGATCAATTGATTATGTGTGAAGTATTCAATGTTTCCTAACAATTATCAAGTTGAATCAATGTAAATTAATCCCTGGAACACTAACTATCAAATGAAAAGAGCTGTTGTAATGAAATTTGCAGCAAAAGTCAATGTTATACCAGCAAAGTATGTTTTATAACAGCAGCAAGAAATCAGCTCTTAAAATTCTCAAATAAATTCCCGAAATATAGTTCTTAATGAATAGAATAAGACCCAAGTGTCAAACAATGATTTCAGCCATCTTAAACCATGACATTAAGTAAGTTATCAGCAATATGGCTAAGCCTTAATGGCTGCAACAAACTTTTATGAGGGCAGCAAGGAAACTTGCTTCAATCTAACTATACAACCATGAAGATTATGCCCAATATCAAGTAGAATGTTGTCAAGATGTTAGATAATGATTATATGCGCGAGTTGTTGTTAAAACTAGTCAATTAGATGCAACTTGATCAAGCTCTAATGGTTGAAGCAAACATTTACAACGACAGCAAGTTAATGACTTATTATGCCAAGCATTGGGTTAGAATGAGCATGAGAATGAGGTTAGACACCTAAATTATCAAGTTGTTTTGAGAGAGTGTTTGAGCTAAGCTAGGGTTTTAATCATGACTTGCATGTTAGAAGTAAAGATATGTGCTTGTTTTTCCATAGACAATATAGCAATATTGTCACCCAACCATAGGCACAAAGGCCACCCCCGAGCACCTTAACCTTGACAGACAGAATAATTCCGGTAGCAGACCAATAGCCAACCAAGGTTAGCTCACCTTTCTCCAAGGTTAGCGCACCAAGAAAGAATAACCAAAAACCAAGCAGAAAGTCCAAACCATAACCAAGAGACCAAGTCCAATCAAAAACCTAGTTGCAGCAGTTGTAGCTGCACTCCCTCTCCAAACTTGCACACGACTAGTCTTATGTAGTTGTGATTGAGTGAGTGACAAATGAGCTCTAGCACCCTCTATTTATAGTCCTCCAAGTGACCTAACTGGGTCGACTTCTCTTCCTGGAGACTAATAACTCAATATTAATTATTATCTTGAGCCGACTTGTCTTCTAGGGTTATTATCCAACGTTTTAGGGTTTCTCTTGCTTCCCGAAATATTCTAGTCTCGTCAAAGGTTACACGTGGAGGTTAATACCTCCCGCAACTACCATAATATCAACATTGCAAACATAGAGACTAGTGCTGTTTTCTTCTTGGGAAAATGGAGTCAATGCAATCACCATAAAGGAGGCTAAATGCAAGAGAAGATGTGAAGGTTTGGAACCCTAGGAGTAACCTGAAATATCCCTGATCTAGCTGATCAGGATATCTACTACGTATCTAGTGTTCTGTCTCACAGATCTGATACACTGGGGGTTTCTGGATGTGTTTTATCTTCAGATCTGATACTCTGGGGGTTTCTGGATGTGTTTTAGTTATGTGTTTGAGATATTTCGTGGTTGTTGCATGTGCATGTTATATGTTATGGTTTAAACTATATATATATATGATGCATGTGGAAATAAGGAACATCAACCGCCCAATAATATGTATTATGAGATTCAAGCATGGAAATACAATGAAATACTGGAAATATAGAAGATAGTCTTCAGTTAGATCTCATGGATCGTCACTGGAATACAAGCAAATAACATAAAATACCCGTGATAGAAGATGAAGGCAGATCTGATGCATGCATGGATAGATCGGCAAAAACGACGATTCCGGAGAAGCACGGTAACCGCTACAAACTGGAAAACTCGTTCGGAAGGTTATACCCTTCGGAATGAGCTGGAAACTGCCCCAATAGAAGCGCCCTGGCCTCTAGAATTATACTGGTGACTGTTGGATGACAGATCTGGCCTCTGATGCTCCGGATCTCATCCCCTGGGGTTCTGCGCACCTTTTGGGCTCTCTGGATGCGCCCCAAATGATTCCACCAACGAAATCAACTGCTATAGGACTCAAAACGTTCACCTCGCCAAATGCGGAACTGGGTCGGAAGGGTTTCCCCAGATTTGCTCTGATGCTCCGTCTATAACCCCAACTGTCCTTCCAAAAGCGCTGCACCCTAAATGGCTGAATGATGCGCTCTGAAGGATTCCACCGTCCGAATCTGATGGGAAGTGTCTCAATCTATGCGCTCTGGCTGGATCTCAACTAGGTCGGAAGGAAACTGCAATTCGAGCTCTGATCTCATGCAGCTACATAAACCCTCTATCTGAACTTGCGCCCCCACTGGCTGAGCTGCGCAACACTGATAAATGGATACTCCTGAATGGCATGGTGAAATACCTGGATGGTATCTCCGATGGGCTAGGGTGTGTCTCTCAACACCGAAACCGACCAATGGTGGTGTTTTCCTCCAGAAATCCACAAAACAGTAGAAGTCGAATCTCTTCCTCCTTTGGGAACTCTCAACATCAAATCATAACAATGCATAATGAATTAGGTTGCTTTACCCTTCCTTTATAGCTTCCCGAAACCCTAATTTGTTCTTGACCTTTTCTGTCCAAGTGACTTTTACTTTATTTTATTATTCCTTGATTAAATCACTTAATTGATTAATTAATTAACCATTTTGCCTCTAAAAGGTGATTTATCCATCCCGATGGCTTCTCCGACCACTGAAAGTCACTTCTCATCATCTTATCTTGTAATGCTCTTCTTCCCGATTCCGATGAGCTATTACACTAAGAGGTTTCTCCAAGTAATATGCCCATTATGACCACCTTAGTGAATTTAATTAAGATATAACCCATAATAACTCTAAATTACGGAAATCGTCGGAATGCAACGGAACCAAAGCCCAGCTGTGCGGAATGGATCCTGATGATGAACGATACAATTCGGGCCCAAATAAACCCCTTAATATCTCCCGAACTCTCTGTCACCCCTATCTGGCTACTCTGGTAGGCATAACACTATGAAATGTTGTAATGTTATAATGTCCCAAAATGGGGACATTACATAACCCCTCATAAGCCTAGGTTGAACGTCAAAGGAAGAGAAACTAAGGTTTATCCTCTTATAAACCCTAGGTTTCGTCCCACTTCTTTTCTAGCGTCTAGCAAGGACAATGGATGGAATAAGGATAAATAGTAAACCCTAAAGTATATCCTCTCATAAACCCTAGGTTTTAACCTCAAAGACAAGGTTACAGGGATGTTCTCTCACAATCCCTAATCTTATACTTGTATGCTTCAACGAATCAAGGTAGATGCAGCAAGGGAAGGGAATAACCTCTCTTAATCCTCCCTTAGGGTTTCACAATTATCCAAGGAAAACAATGATAACATGCAACTATTACCTCTCTAATAGAGCATTCACCAAAATACACCAAGAAATAACACTTAAACTTGCAAGAAGTACTTACTAGTCAAGTCGCTGTCATGAGGAAATCCTATTTTCATGAAGAATCCACCAAGAACAAGAGAAGGCATCCACCAAATATCACTCCAAAAGTGCGCACAAGAGCTCCATAGAGAAATAAGAGAGAGAGAAGACAAGTAGTAGTGATGAATCACGAGTGTGAGTTATGATTTGGCTAGAAGGTAGTGCTAGCCTCTTTATATGAGGCAACCCTAG
>SNQJ01S0114333.1:49808-68793 GCA_010110895.2 Picea sitchensis
ACCATGATACTTGGACCAATTACCTCATGGAGCAAGAACCTCTTCTGATACAAGACCAAGCCGATGGTGATGGATGCTGCTGCTGCTGACAAGACAAAGCTGATGGAAGAAGAAAGGATGGGCCCTCTAGGGCCATGCTCAGGTCAATCCTGCTCTCGGTACTCCATGTCTAGGACCTATGGGCCTCGAGACATGATGTCCTAGTTATCCCTAAAAAGCGGGGATAACAGATCCCATGGGAGTATAGATTTTGTTAGCTCTACCACACATAGGAGACCGAGGGAAAGGATCACTTTGTATTTAGATGCCCTCAGTATTATGAGATATGATGGGTGCATTTATATTGTTTGTTAAGGGAGTTCCCTAACTCCCTCTCCACCTTCTTCTAGTACTTGGAAAAGAGATGCTCGACCGTATACATGAGAGAGGCCCTTTGGCTTAGATCTCACATCCTTCACCCACGCCCTCGACTAGACACTACTTAGTGGATTGCATCTTTCTTTCCGGTGCTCTTAGTGGATAGGGGCACCAAGAGATAGGCAGAGAGAATTTCTTTCTTAGATCCTAGATCCATCAAACTTTGAGGTGTGGTCCGGTCCCCGACTCCAACAAGACCCTTGAGGAGTTGGTATCTTAGATCATGGGACAATTTATGCCAATCTAGTAGACAGTCCATCTCTTTCCAATCCCAGTAGCAGATTGCCTCCTCCACATAGAGAGTCATTCTTTGAGCCAACTCTAGCTCTTCTATCTAGTCCTTCATCCAGAGTTTCTTCTCTTCGACCTTGGATAGTAGGGGAGTTGCACATTGGACAATGGATACCTTAGAGGAGGATAGACACCCCCTTCTTGTTGATTAGGCGACAAACACTTGGAGCCATGATGCTTTCTTCTGCAAGCTATTTGCCTGAGCATTGTATCACTTTGGCTTTGCACCAATAAAGCTGACTTTTATAGATTAGCTTTGTTTTGCTTTTTCCTTCTATAGGAGTGGCCTTAGTTCTCGGCGCTCACACTTTGTATCGACACATTTGCATTGAGAAGTCCCATTGACCTACTTTTGGTCATTTATTGAACAATCATAAACTTATCTTATATTATCTCTTGTGATTGGCATCTTACTCTTAGGGACACTACGTATTTCTGTTTTCAACACTTGTGTTAATGAGAAATACAGCTTGTACATGAACTTCTGCACAGGTTCGGTGTGAACGTGCTAAAAATGGTTTAAGATATTTCAAAAAGTATTTCTATTTTGTAATTCACTTTAGGAAAAAGTGAAAAGTATATATTTAGTTGTCGAGTCTAATAAAGTGTATTTAATGCATTAATGACTTATACTAAGATTAATCTCAATCATACATCTCACCGAAAGATTAGGGTTTCAAATAAAGACAGGTCAAGATAGAGAGTTCAAACACAGTTCTTGTTGGAGAGGGACAACGACCATGAGAGAGAGAGAGAGAGAGAGAGTGCAAAAACTAGGAGTAGTATTGTATAGTAGAGGTTGTACAGTACAATAGATCAATATAGTACTCGTTATCACACAAATTGTTGGTTGGCAAAGCCCAACCCAATCCACAAGATGGAGAGAACTTTGGGAATACCTACCCACTGTCACCTTAGATAGGTACTGCCCTCGCTTTAGTGAAGGAGAAATCCTACACAAGGGGGGTATCCTGGGTAACTCTAGGGGGAAATGAGATTGAAAGTGGAGTGATGGAAGGTGATGCCCCTATAGGTCAAGCTATGAAATGGAAGATGGCCTGGAAAGGAGTCTCGGTGTTGGTAAATAGTTTCCGGAGCCTTGAGTACCTGTAGAAGAGAATTGTACCTACCTGAGACAAGAGAAAAGACAAACATACAAGCCCAAAAATGAAGTGGACAAGCAAGAAAGGCTTGCTGTCCTATATTGCAGCAGTAAACAGAAATATATATCAGCAAGAATAATAGCTAGTTACTGCAGATTTAACCATCAAAATTGTCAAATAATTATTGGACAATGAAGTACTAAAACAGTAGATAACTTTCCAATACTTAAGCATGAACTTTGACGGTAAATTAGGGCTGCCAAATGAAGTTATCAGCAAAGTGTTAGGGCAGCCTTATGGCTGTAGCCAACAATTGCTACAGCAGCAAGTTCCAACCATAAAAATCAACAAGTCAAAAGCTGCACCCCAAGCGTCACATGGACATACTTGCACTATACAATCCATACTCGTGCCATACAATCCATACTTGCATTTAATGTAAAATCCCCACTCAATTTTTCGGATTTTTCTTAGTTTGTTGTATTGATATTTCGTCAAACAGTTTGCTTCTGGAGTGTTTGTATGTGTTTGCTGATGTAAAGGTTTATAAATAGTTTGCAGCCTTTGGAAGAGTGTGTGACTTCATAGATATGACAGTAAGTATGAAAGTGAACACAGAGTATATACCAGAATTTATTCAACTAGATTTAGTGGCAGAAATAATACATTCATTGTCCTCATATATTGTAACTACAATTATAAGAGGTAAATCTGACACAGTTCTTGTTGGAGAGAGAGAGAGAGAGAGAGAGAGAGAGAGAAAGAGAGCATAAACTAGGAGTAGTATTATATAGTAGAGGTTGTACAGTATAACAGATCAATATAGTACTTGTTATCACACAAATTGTAGGTTGGCAAAGCCCAACCCAATCCACAAGATGGAGAGAACTTTGGGAATACCTACCCACTGTCACCTTAGATAGGTACTCCCCTCGCTTTAGTGAAGGAGAAATCCTACACAAGGGGGGTATCCTGGGTAACTCTAGGGGGAAATGAGATTGAAAGTGGAGTGATGGAAGGTGATGCCCCTATAGGTCAAGCTAAGAAATCGAAGATGGCCTGGAAAAGAGTCTTGGTGTTGGTAAATAGTTTCCGGAGTCTTGAGTACCTGTAGAAGAGAATTGTACCTACCCGAGACAAGAGAAAAGACAAACATACAAGCCCAAAAATGAAGTGGACAAGCAAGAAAGGCTTGCTGTCCTATATTGCAGCAGTAAACAGAAATATATATCAGCAAGATTAATAGCTAGTTACTGCAGATTTAACCATCAAAATTGTCAAATAATTATTGGACAATGAAGTACTAAAACAGTAGATAACTTTCCAATACTTAAGCATGAACTTTGATGGTAAATTAGGGCTGCCAAATGAAGTTATCAGCAAAGTGTTAGGGCAGCCTTATGGCTGTAGCCAACAATTGCTACAGCAGCGAGTTTCAACCATAAAAATCAACAAGTCAAAAGTTGCACCCCAAGCATCACATGGACATACTTGCACTATAAAATCCATACTTGTGCCATACAATCCAGACTTGCATTTCATGTAAAATCCCCACTCAATTTTTCGGATTTTTCTTAGTTGTATTGATATTTCGTCAAACAGTTTGCTTCTGGAGTGTTTGTATGTGTTTGCTGATGTAAAGGTTTATAAATAGTTTGCAGCCTTTGGAAGAGTGTGTGACTTCATAGATATGACAGCAAGTATGAAAGTGAACACAGAGTATATACCAGAATTTATTCAACTAGATTTAGTGGCAGAAATAATACATTCATTGTCCTCATACATTGTAACTACAATTATAAGAGGTAAATCTGACCTGAATATTAAATCAATGTGCTGCCTTCTTACAGGTACTTTGATCACTGGAAAGAGATATATAGTCTTCCCCATAGAGAGTTTGCCTAATAGATGAGAACACAGATCTTATTTGTAAAGTCAACCCAGCATATCAGATTTGCCCAGATCTGGAGAATGCTAACAGTAGCAAACAAAGCGCCTTCCCTTTGTCGCAACTCTGTCAACAAGGAAGGAATGTCGACCCTCTAGCCAGGAGTACTGTTCCCCCACAACAAAGGTTCCGATCTCAGTAATATAACGCTACCTTTCACCCGGATATGCGCCCAGCATCTATAGAACGTGCCCAAAATGAGGATACACGACCCCCATACTCATATTTCAGCCTTCTGTAATGAGATATGTGCCCAATGAATAAGATATGCGTTCCACAGATAAGAGAATGTCCAACAATAAGAGGGGAGGCCCAGTCTGTCTATAACTCAGTAAACAATAAGGAAGAGTCGTTCTAAAACAGAGATAATGCTTCCCAGGATGTGATACAGTCCCCTCTTCAACGTTAAACTTGTGTCCAACCAAAAACGGGGCCCCAACTCACTGTGTGTGCATAAACTGAAGACCCACGATTTTTCTCAGAAAACTCGGTTCCAAATGATGTAAACTCAGCGGTCAACAGTGAAGGGTCGGTCACACAGTTATCTCAGCCACCATATTAAAGTTCTCAACTCGCCATGAAGCTCAATGAAGAAATCTGAAGATGATCTCTTCTCAAAACTAGCTAGGGTGTATCGTTGCAACACCGAAACCGGTAAACAAAGGAGGGTTTCCAAAAACCCTAGTCTCTCTTCTCAAGAACTCTCCAAAACCTTTTCTCAATTGAGTAAATGCAAGAATGAGGGGCGTCTCCTCATTTCCCCTCTTTTATTTCCCCATTGAGTTATTTCCCACTCACTTCACTTTTAATTTTCTTTTTAAAGTCACTTTATGCTTGCACACTTTATAATTTTTAAGTGACTTCATTTGCCTAAGACCCATGCCCCCCTTTTTCCTTTTTTCACTTTATAAAGTTATTTCCTAGGCAAAAGAAGAGTTCCCTAGGTGACTTTTCCGACTTAGCCTACAGGAACCAATTTAGGCTAACAAAACCACCCCTTATGCTTCCTAGGCCAACGGGGACATTACAGTCCTCCCCGCCTGAGATTGCTTGTCCTCAAGCAATTGTAATCCAGGATGTTTCAATATCTACTGTCCTTCCCAAGTAGCATCCTCGATAGGCAGTTTTTTCCATTTGATCAGGTACTCTTTGATGCTCCTGTTCCTTTATTTCCTCTCTTGGGTCTCCAACACCTCCTCCGGAATTAGAATCAATTGCCCCTCCTCATCCAATGGTGGTAGCTTTGTAGAGGTGACAACATGCTGTCCTCATCCAATGGTGGTAACTTTGTAGAGGTGATAGATGGTGCCGCCTCTCCTATTTCTTCTTCTCTAACCACTTTTTCTTCCCACCCAGGGGGATCTAGGGTTCTTCCCCTACGTCTTCCGTAGGTAATGTTCTGCTCGTCTTCTGGTCTCATAAATCTGATTATAAGTGCCCCTCAAAGCCCACAGCTGCAGAGGAACGTGCTCTGATACCACTGTAAAATCCCCACTCAATTTTTTGGATTTTTCTTAGTTTGCTGTATTGACATTTTGTCAAACAGTTTGCTTCTGGAGTGTTTGTATGTGTTTGCCGATGTAACGGTTTATAAATAGTTTGCAGCCTTTGGAAGAGTGTGTGACTTCATAGATATGACAACAAGTATGAAAGTGAACACAGAGTATATACYAGAATTTATTCAACTAGATTTAGTGGCAGAAATAATACATTCATTGYCCTCATATATTGCAACAACAATTATAAGAGGTAAATCTAACCTCAATATTAAATCAATATGCTTCCTTCTTACAGTTACTTTGATCACCGGAAAGAGATATATAGTCTTCCCTACAGAGAGTTCGCCTTATAGATGAGAACACTGATCTTATTTGTAAAGTCGACCCAGCATATCAGATTTGCCCAGATCTGGAGAATTCTAACAACAACAAACAAACACCTTCCCTTTGTCCCAATTCTGTCAACAAGGAAGGAATGTCGACCCTCTAGCCAGGATGATTGTTCCCCCACAACAAAGGTTCCGATCTCAGTAATATAACGCTGCCTTTCACCTGGATACGCACCCAACATCTATAGAACGTGCCCAAAATGAGGATACACGACCCCCATACTCATATTTCAGCCTTCTGTAATGAGATATGTGCCCAATGAATAAGATATGCGCTCCACAGATAAGAGAACGTTCAACAATAAGAGGGCAGGCCCGGTCTGCCTATAACTCAGTAAACAATAAGGAAGAGTCGTCCCAAAACAGAGATAATGCTACCCAGGATGTGATACAATCCCATCTTCAACGTTAAATTTGTGTCCAACCAAAAATGGCGCCCCAAGTCACTGTGTGTGCATAAACTGAAGACCCACAATTTTTCTTAGAAAACTTAGCTCCAAATGATGTAAACTTAGCGGCCAACAGTGAATGGTCGGTCACACAATTATTTCAGCCACCATATTAAAGTTCTCAACTCGCCATGAAGCTCAGTGAAGAAATTTGAAGATGATCTCTTCCCAAAACTAACTAGGGTGTATCTTTGCAACACCGAAACCAGTAAACAAAGGAGGGTTTCCAAAAACCCTAGTCTCTCTTCTCAAGAGCTCTCCAAAATCTTTTTCTCAATTGAGTAAATGCAAGAATGAGGGGTGCCTCTTCATTTCCCCTCTTTTATTTGTCTATTGAGTTATTTCCCGCTCACTTTACTTTTAATTTTCTTTTTAAAGTCACTTTATGCTTGCACACTTTATAATTTTTAAGTGACTTCATTTGCCTAAGACCCATGTCCCCCTTTTTCCCTTTTTCACTTTATAAAGTCATTTCCTAGACAAAAGTTGAGTTCCCTACGTAACTTTTCTGTCTTAGCCTACACGAACCAATTTAGGCTAACAAAACCACTCCTTATGCTTCCTAGGCCAACGAGGACATTACATTCTTCTTCTTGGGACATTGGCTTGCATAGTGGCCAGTCTTGTGACATGCAAAGCATTTCACTTTGTCAATGTCTCTGGAACCNCCTCATTTCCCCTCTTTTATTTGTCTATTGAGTTATTTCCCGCTCACTTTACTTTTAATTTTCTTTTTAAAGTCACTTTATGCTTGCACACTTTATAATTTTTAAGTGACTTCATTTGCCTAAGACCCATGTCCCCCTTTTTCCTTTTTTCACTTTATAAAGTTATTTCCTAGGCAAAAGTTGAGTTCCCTAGGTGACTTTTCCGACTTAGCCTACGAGAACCAATTTAGGCTAGCGGAACAACCCCTTATGCTTCCTAGGCCAATAGGGACATTACAGTCCTCCTCCCCTGAGATTGCTTGTCCTCAAGCAATTGTAATCCAGGATGTTGCAATATCTGCTCTTCTTCCCTAGTAGCGTCCTCGATAGACAGATTTTTCCATTTGATCAGGTACTCTTTGATGCTCTTGTTCCTTAATTTCCTCTCTCGGGTCTCCAACACCTCCTCCAGAATTAGAATCAACTGCCCCTCCTCATCCAATGGTGGTAGCTTTGTAGAGGTGACAACATGCTGTCCCACTGCCTTCTTGAGGCATGAAACATGAAAGACATTGTGTATCTTACACCCCTCCGGAAGCTCTAACTCATAAGCTACCTCCCTGACTCGCCTCAAAATCCTGTAGGGACCATAGAATCGTGGCTTCAATTTCTCTGCCCCTTTCATTTTCAAGGATGACTGCATGTATGGCTGCAAGCGGAGGTATACCAAGTCTCCCATCTCGAAACTACGCTCCACTCTATGCTTGTCGGCATACACCTTCCGCTAATTCTGTGCCGTTTGCAGGTTATCTTTGAGAGTTCGCAAGATGTCTCGACTCTTCTGAATCTAATCTTTGGCTTTGGGTGCTCGGTTATCCCCAAATGCTTGATCCACAAAGGTGGTGGTGTCATAACCATACAAAGCTTTGAAAGGTGTCACCCTGATCGACATGTGATAAGTGGTGTTATAACAATGCTCACCCAAGTGCAACCATTTGATCCACGCCTTTTGTTGCCCCGATACATAATTTCTCAAATACCCCTCGAGCCATTTGTTCACAATTTTGGTTTTCCCATCAATCTGAGGGTGATAACTAGTACTAGGCGTTAATTCTGTCCCTACGAGTCTGAACAACTCCTGCCAGAAACCCCCCATGAACCTGCTGTCTCGATCATTGACAATTGTCTTGGGCAGTCCATGTAACTGAAATACCTCTCTGAAGAACAATTCCGCTACCTGCGCTGCAGAGTATTTGGACGATACGGAAAAGAAATGGGTGAATTTAGTAAGCATGTCAACCACCACGTAGATACAATCCTTCTCCTGAACCAGAGGCAACCCTGTAATAAAATCCATCGAAATGCTTTCCCATTTTTTTTCAGGAATGGGAAGTAGTTGGAGCAATCCTGCTGGATGGGTATGTTTCGCCTTGTTTTGCTGACAGATGTGGCATTCCCGTACAAACTTCAATACATCAGTCTTGAGACCCTTCCAAGCGAACCTCTCCTGAATTTGTCTATAAGTCTTCAGGTATCCTGGATGACCTGCCAAAGGAGAAGTATGCGCAGCATGTAGAATTTTGTCTTTCAACTGAGATTCTGGTACTAAATAGATCCAGTCTTTATAATATATGATGTCGTCAATAACCCTGTACCTGTCATCGGAGACCTGACCATCAAGTATCTCACAAGCAAACCTGTTTCTGGAGTATTCTACCAATATAAGTGCCTTCCATTCCACTTTAATCTCCATAAGAGAGAGAGTGGGTATCCTAGATAGGGCGTCAACAACCACATTATTTTTGCCTTTCACATACTCAATTTCAAAATCATAGGCTTGGATTTTACTGATCCATTTTTGCTGCCGCTTTCTCAACTCCTTTTGCTCCACGAGAAACCTCAAGCTATTATGATCGGTCTTTACCTTGAACCAGTTTCCCACCAAGTACTGTCGGAATTTGGTCAAAACATGCATTATGGCCAACATCTCTTTGTCATATATGGAGTATTGCCGCTCATACTCTCGGAGTTTGCGGCTCTCAAATGCTATTGGGTGACCGCTTTGCATCAATACAACTCCTATCCCAATTCCCAAAGCATCACACTCCAAGACAAAGGGCTGAGTGAAATCAAGGAGGGCTAAAACAGGGCATGAACTCATCACCTGCTTCATTTTCTCGAATGTCTCCCAGGCCTCCTTTATCCAAACGAAAGCCCCCTTTTTGGTGAGATTAGTCAGTGGCGTTGTCAATTGTGAGAATCCTTTTACAAATTTCTTGTGGTAAGTGCAGAGATCAAGGAAACTCTAGGTTCTGTTACATTCCTGGGAGTTGGCCACTCAATGATCGCCCTGATCTTTTCTTGGTGCACCTATACCCCATTCGCCCCAATCACGTGCCCCAAGTAGAGCATTTGCATCATACCAAACTCGCACTTGGATTCCTTTGCATACAACTGGTGACTCTCTATAATACCCATTACTTCATTAAGATGCCGCAAATGATCTTCCCATGTTTTTCTATATATGAGGATGTCGTCAAAGAAGACCAATAAGAACTTCCTCAGCTGCTTATTAAACAGATGATTCATGCACGACAGGAAAGTGGCAGGGGCATTAGTTAGCCTGAATGGCATGACCAGAAACTCATAATGCCCATAGTGGCATCGAAAGGCTGTCTTAGGTACGTCCTGTTCTCATACCTTGATCTGATGATACTTTGATCGAAGATCAATCTTCGAGAAAAATTTGGCTCCCCTGACCATTAATTCATCAATCCTGGGTCCGATGTACCGATTCTTGATCATCTTCTTGTTTAGAGCCTTGTTGTCAATACACATCCGCAGAGTACCGTCCTTCTTCTTGACTAAGACAACGGAAGAGGCAAATGGGCTGGAACTAGGGCAGATGTGGCCCATTTTCAACAATTCTTTGATGGTTTTTTCAATCTCTTCCTTGTAAACTTTAGGGTGCCGATAGGGGTTTGTGATAACTACTTGGACCCCCTCTTCTAGCTCTATGATATGCTCAAAACCTCTATCAGGTGGAATGGCAGGAGGAATGTCACTAAATACTTTATGATGTTTGTGGAGTAATACATGTAAGTCCTCTGGAAGCTGCTGCAGACGGTCGGGTGGCTCTTTGTCAGAAATAAAACACTCTACAACCCACTCTATATCACCATGCCTCATAACTTCCTCCATGCGGTGCAATGACACAATCTTCGGTGGGTACTGGTGCATGGCTCGTAGGACCACCTTCTTGCCATCCGGGCCTGTGAACTCCATCTCCATGGTCCTCTGATCAGTAGTGTATCTCCCAATAGAGTAAAGCCATTGAATGCCCAACACTACATTGGTGTCTTGTATGTCCACCACGAAGAAGTCATCTATCATTGAGTAGTTTCCCATGGTTATTGTGAGCTTGGGAATCCACTTGGTGCAACTCATCTGGTGGCCTCCTGGTATGACTACCGTGAACCCATCGAATTCCTCTGTCGGAATTCCTCTCCTCTCGACCATGTTACCGTCAATGAAGTTATGGGATGCTGACCCATCAATCAATGTTGTCACCTTGTGCCCCTGTAGGACACCTCTGACCCAGAAGGTATGATACCTCAGAAATCTTGACATCGAGGCCATAACTGGACCCTTAGCCCTAGCCTGTGAAGACTCCTCTCCTGATGTTGGATGTCCCTGGTCCTGTGCCTGCTCCACCTCCTCATCTTCATCACTGTCACTGTCAAAGTATACCTCAATGGAATGGGCCTTCTGTCCTTCCCAACGCATCTATGTCGTGGTGCCCATGGCTCCTGATAGCTGAAACACTATTTCTTTTTCCTTAATTCTCTCCTGGTCTCTTCATCCAGTTTGGGCTTGCCGGCCCAATCTCTCTGAGGTGGTCTGATTTCCTTAGTGTTCGGGGTAAAAGTGGGTTTGGGTGGAAACCGACTTTTAGGTACTGCATCCTGTAAGGAAGTAGGCTTGTAGGCCTTGACCCATCCTCGTAGATGCTCCGTTAGCCCCTGAACAAACTACATCACCAAACGGCCCTCTGAAATGTCTGTCACCATCACAACAACCCTCTGAAACTCAGATATATAGGCCTTTGGGCTACCTGTCAGCTTGAGTTGAGCCAACTCTCTGAAGTGAAGCTCAGGGTCCTTCCTGTCAAATCTCTCGATGAGTCTCTGTGTGAAGTCCAGGTAGGAGGTAACCCCGGCATGTCCCAAGGTGACTAACCCATGGTACCACCACTCATGGGCCTCGCCATCCAGGTTCAAGGTGGCCAACTTAATAGCATCTGTCTCTGTCATCTGGTGCAGTTGGAAGTAAGTGTCGAGTTTCTGCACCCATGATCTAGCGGAGCATTTAGAGCCCCTGTCAAAGTTGGGAATAGTGACCTTCCCAATGGTACGCTGCAACTCAAAATTTTGTGTCATGGCCCTCATCAGCCCTTTCGGTTGGTTTCTGCTCTTCATATTGCAGAACTCCGGGAAAGACATGGTTGAGTGGAAATCATCTCCTAGCCTCCTGTACTCCTCTAAATATGCCCTATAGGGCTCATCCTAATCAACCTGCATCAATGGACCTGCGGCCTCATTCCCCAAAAATTGAGGCATAGTGGGTCTGGGGGATTTGGTGTACAAGTGGGGGTGGCTCTGCATGGTAGTGCGTGAGTGGCTACCCTCTCCATTATTTGAACCCCCATCACCATTCTGATTCTGCTTCGTTGGGCCCTCCAAGGAATTCTTAGCTAGCTGCCCCATAAGGTCTATCATGGCCTTTTGACCCTTGGCCAAATCATTCAAAATATTGAACAGACTGCTGATCCTGGTATCATCTTCTTCCCCCATAGTTTCTTTGCCCTTAGGTGTGATAGATGGTGCTGCCTTTCCTATTTCTTCTTCTCTAACCACTTCTTCTTCCCACCTAGGGGGATCTGGGTTCTTCCCCTACGTCTTCTGTAGGTAATGTTCTGCTCGTCTTCCGGTCTCATAAATCTGATTATAAGTGCCCCTCAAAGCCCACAACTGCAGAGGAACATGCTCTGATACCACTGTAAAATCCCCACTCAATTTTTCGGATTTTTCTTAGTTTGCTGTATTGACATTTCGTCAACAGTTTGCTTCTGGAGTGTTTGTATGTGTTTGCTGATGTAAAGGTTTATAAATAGTTTGCAGCCTTTGGAAGAGAGTGTGACTTCATAGATATGACAGCAAGTATGAAAGTGAACACAGAGTATATACCAGAATTTATTCAACTAGATTTAGTGGCAGAAATAATACATTCATTGTCCTCATATATTGTAACTACAATTATAAGAGGTAAATCTGACCTGAATATTATATCAATGTGCTGCCTTCTTACAGGTACTTTGATCACCGGAAAGAGATATATATTATATAGTCTTCCCCAAAGAGAGTTCGCCTTATAGATGAGAACACAGATCTTATTTGTAAAGTCGACCCAGCATATCAGATTTGCCCAGATCTGGAGAATGCTAACAGCAGCAAACAAAGCGCCTTCCCTTTGTCCCAACTCTGTCAACAAGGAAGGAATGTCGACCCTCTAGCCAGGAGTACTGTTC
The DNA here is from genome assembly GCA_010110895.2 of Picea sitchensis. NCBI lineage: Eukaryota > Viridiplantae > Streptophyta > Pinopsida > Pinales > Pinaceae > Picea > Picea sitchensis. The sequence continues at coordinate 62,139 of SNQJ01S0114333.1, forward strand.
CCCCACAACAAAGGTTCCGATCTCAGTAATATAACGCTGCCTTTCACCCGGATATGCGCCCAGCATCTATAGAACGTGCCCAAAATGAGGATACACGACCCCCATACTCATATTTCAGCCTTCTGTAATGAGATATGTGCCCAATGAATAAGATATGCGCTCCACAGATAAGAGAATGTCCAACAATAAGAGGGCAGGCCCAGTCTGTCTATAACTCAGTAAACAATAAGGAAGAGTTGTCCCAAAACAGAGATAATGGTGCCCAGGATGTGATACAGTCCCCTCTTCAACGTTAAACTCGTGTCCAACCAAAAATGGGGCCCCAACTCACTGTGTGTGCAGAAACTGAAGACCCACGATTTTTCTCAGAAAATTCGGCTCCAAATGATGTAAACTCAGTGGCCAACAGTGAAGGGTCGGTCACACAGTTATCTCAGCCACCATATTAAAGTTCTCAACTCGCCATGAAGCACAGTGAAGAAATCTGAAGATGATCTCTTCCCAAAACTAGCTAGGGTGTATTGTTGCAACACCGAAATCAGTAAACAAAGGAGGGTTTCCAAAAACCCTAGTCTCTCTTCTCAAGAGCTCTCCAAAATCTTTTTCTCAATTGTGTAAATGCAAGAATGAGGTGCACCTCCTCATTTCCTCTCTTGTATTTCTCCATTGAGTTATTTCCCGTTCACTTTACTTTTAATTTTCTTTTTAAAGTCACTTTATGCTTGCACACTTTATAATTTTTAAGTGACTTCATTTGCCTAAGACCCATGTCCCCCTTTTTCCCTTTTTCATTTTATAAAGTTATTTCCTAGGCAAAAGTTGAGTTCCCTAGGTGACTTTTCCGACTTAGCCTACGGGAACCAATTTAGGCTAGCGGAACCACTCCTTATGCTTCCTAGGCCAACGGGGACATAACATTTCATGCGACACATGGTTTATACTGGCGTCTCATATTTAACAGAGACAGATGACTGCGCCTATTGTGCCACATGACAAGTCATGCATGCATGAGTAGTTAGCTCTATTCATGCAGCATCCAGTCGGCATGGGTAAAAAGGTGTTTAGTTTTCTTATTGATGCTCAACCAATATGGCCTGATGTCCTGCGAACCTCCACACACAATGACACTTCCTAGGACAACAATTCAATAGAGTTTATAGTGCACAGCAATGGCCAAGAAGACAGGGAAGTACAAAGTCGACTTTGCTTGCCAGGCTGGAGACAAAGTTTAGTTATTCTCGCTGAAGGAGAGATTCGATAGACCATCTCAGAAAGTCCAACCATTAAAGTATGCATTGTTTCCAATAATAGAGAAGATTGCAAAAAATGTCTTCAAGCCAGATTTACTGCCATACTTGGGAATTCATGCAGTTTTCAATGTAGACCAACTGATGTTGGATGAGAAGAAGACAACCAAAACATGGTGCCTAAAAGGAGAAGGATTAACCCATTAGACACTCAATTGTGAGGTGGTATTGCAAAAAGGCAGATCTTGCTACTGGGTGTTAGTAGTTGCAAAACAGAAACATGGAAACACTTTCTTCAGCAAGGTAGTAACATTTGCAAAATAGGAATGCAAAACAATGTTGTACTTTATGGCCAATTACGTGGCAGTGGTACCCTTAAAATACAAATGTGGATCAAGTTAGTCTGCTGTAGTGTGACAAGTTACAACACAAAATGGGGCTGTGAAACAAGTCAATTAGCTGTGGGAAGGAAAGAGTCAAAACCCACAAAGTGGAATTGTGGACCACGTCAGTGTCCTTCAGGGAGACAATATTTGTAAAGTGGGATTGCAAAACAAGTTAGCCTACTATGGGTTGGGAATACTTGCAAAGTGGAACTGTGAATTGGTTGATCCATTGTGACCTGAAAATACTTTTAATGAAGGAAACAAATTTTCTTGAATAAAGTGTGTTGATAAATGAATAAAAAATTGTGGACCTTTATGGGCAAACCATTACAGTGGTATTTAAGATGTAGCCAGTGTAGAAGGCAGAAAAGCCCCCCCCAAAAGGTGGGGACTTTGGACACTTGAAAGAGATAGATGAACGATAAAGTTTGTTACTGAAATCTAGTGAGAGCTTCTAGAAGTCAATCTATAGATGATTGCAGAAACAAGTGAAACCCTTTGAGGTTCACTCATCATAATTATGTAAATTGTATTTTGTGCAATGTATAATGGAATTTGATTGCAACTTTCTTGTTTTATGCAAATGTTTGTGTTGGTTTTGCATGTTGCAGGTTTTTATTTTATAGTATGTATTTTCAAATCTAGGTCTCCAGTTGCATCTTGAATAATTGTGACTGAATGCAATCACTGATGCAAGTTCAGACAGACACACATAAAGATTAGATAAGGCGTGTATTATGAGTTTCAGATAATAAGAGCTAGAGGCAATGTTTAGAGTTGTGTGTGGATCAAAGAGAACAATATTTGGAAAAGCATCTCTTAAGCATAGGTTCAGAAACCATTAGGCAAATGCAGGGACATATTCCAAAAAAGTAGGTTATAAAATAATGGGATGAAAGATCAATAGAGAAGAGGGTTAAAATCCAAAGCAATAAAGCATATTAAAAATTAAGCTTGCAAAAGTGAAGATAAGAATGTATCCGCAAGAGGTAATCCTAAACATTGGGGTCGGAAATCATCCAAAAATGAAGGGTTTAAACTTTAAACTTAAAAGTAAAAAATGCAATTGTTGATTTACAATATAAAAATTGGTGGTCTTTGAACAAATCATTGCTTTTATGGGATGTGAAAGAATTGTTCAAACTATTATAGATGACCAAGTTGCATGTCTTAAAATATAACATATGAAAAATTATAATAATAACTCCAGTGCTCCTTTTTCTCTTTTCATTGAAGGCACTTCTGTTTGATGAAAAGTTAAAACCAATACAATTTTTGAGCATAGACTTATGTTATTAAGACAACTCTTCACGAGGAATATTTGACTTGCACATGCATAGATTGTTTATTTATAGACTAGGTAGGAGTTGAATTTGAATCATCTAAATTGAAATACATCTTGGTTTATACTTTTGGCATTTTGTAAAATATGGTTGATGAATTATTGTAACGTTTGTATTATACTTGTGAGATGTTTCTTTTCCATGTGTAGAGAAGTTCCAATCGAGTAGATGATATAGATCGAGAAACATCATCAGACCAGGCTGAAAATGGCATGCAACAAAGTCAACAAATTCAGTGTGGCACATTTTTGGGTGGTATTAAGCAAAGGTTACTTTCGTTTATTTTTCAGAGCATATGGAACAACGATACGGATCCTGTGCCGGTGTGTTAGTTGAGCTCTCCCACATTTGAACTCTGGAGTTTCTAAAGATCTCATACCAATAGTCTATAATGGATGAAATGTTATATAGTGGATAGATATTTCATTGATTTGCAAAAAGAATAAACTATCATATAATTGATTGTGAATGCCACAGCCTTAGCATCATATAATTGCATGAGATTTGAATATAACAGTTATATAAGTTGAACGTCTTTAAGTAGGCAAACCTAGAAACAAGGTCATATTAGTGCAAGATTGACAATAAATAAAGTGTTGGAATTTTCCATTAGGCAAAAGGATTTGAAGTCCTAACTTAACAAAGCTAAACAAATTTATCAAGACAAACTAAGCACTATAGCATTGTTATGCCTATTGTGGTAAAGATTATTGTTTTCTTGTATACCACCTTTGTTTTTGCGGCACTCTTTTTGCCCCTTTAAAGAGTGAGACTAAACTAGTCTTGGGGCTTCTCTTTTCCATCTTAAGGTTTTGTCCTATACGCAGGTGGGGTGGTCTTGATAGGAATATTTACTGTTTGTCTGTGATTTGAAGTCCTAACTTAACAAAGCTAAACAAATTTATCAAGACAAACTAAGCACTATAGCATTGTTATGCCTAGTGTGGTAAAGATTATTGTTTTCNAGAAACAAGGTCATAGTAGTGCAAGATTGACAATAAATAAAGTGTTGGAATTTTCCATTAGGCAAAAGGATTTGAAGTCCTAACTTAACAAAGCTAAACAAATTTATCAAGACAAACTAAGCACTATAGCATTGTTATGCCTAGTGTGGTAAAGATTATTGTTTTCTTGTATACCACCTTTGTTTTTGTGGCACTCTTTTTGCCCCTTTAAAGAGTGAGACTAAACTAGTCTTGGGGCTTCTCTTTTCCATCTTAAAGTTTTGTCCTATACGCAGGTGGGGTGGTCTTGATAGGAATATTTACTGTTTGGCTGTGATTTGAAGTCCTAACTTAACAAAGCTAAACAAATTTATCAAGACAAACTAAGCACTATAGCATTGTTATGCCTATTGTGGTAAAGATTATTGTTTTCTTGTATACCACCTTTTGTTTTTGCGGCACTCTTTTTGCCCCTTTAAAGAGTGAGACTAAACTAGTCTTGGGGCTTCTCTTTTCCATCTTAAGGTTTTGTCCTATACGCAGGTGGGGTGGTCTTGATATTTATATTTACTATTTGGCTGTCAAAGCCATTTTCTTTTGGTGATCTACTCCTATCTAGCATTCCTAAGGATTGTCTATAGTGCAAGGTGTTGAGTTGTAACGATGAACATGCTTCATTGAGGTCTAGGTGGACCTTCTATGCTTGCATTTTGCTATGCCCTAGTTAATTGGAAATGACCATAGTATGCATTTGGTTGACATTTTAGTAGGCACATGAGCATGAAAAGCCTCATTTTATTTTCTTTTATTATTAAGAAATAACTTTTTCTCATGAAGAATATNATGCTTGCATTTTGCTATGCCCTAGTTAATTGGAAATGACCATAGTATGCATTTGGTTGACATTTTAGTAGGCACATGAGCATGAAAAGCCTCATTTTATTTTCTTTTATTATTAAGAAATAACTTTTTCTCATGAAGAATATAAGTATTGCCAGGTTTTAGGGGTCTTTGAAAGTAGCAGGTTAGAAATTTCCCTTTTGCATATAGGTTTAGGTTTTGGTTTGATGTCAAGTGACACAAAAGTCTGATTTGGAGCTGAATTGTTGTCATAGGTGAAAGTCTAGATAAGATCGATGTGTTGAAGTCTCTATGGTGTTTCTATTTGAGTTTTTGAGTTAGGATAGGCAATGGATAGGTGCTTGATGACATTTAGGTTTGTCTATGGGTCTTTGTTATTGTGATCTCATCAATGCTTTTCAATTTTTTCTCAAATTGTGTTATTTTTGGTTGAGGTCTTATCCATCCCTAGGGATATGATATTATAGGTTAGTACGAGTTTACAGCTTTAATGATGTAATCAAAGATTGCTAGGACTCTCAGTGTTCCATAGGGGGATATTGTACCCATGTGGAGCCACCATTCACACAAACTTTTGTTCTAGCAAATTCGAGTGTTAAGCTCAATACTCTTTGTGAAGAGATCAAGGTTAGGCCCAATCATATGCCCAGATAGCTTAAGAGGGTTTTACCTTTCCTTTGATATCTTGTTGATAAATTTCTATCTTGCATTGGTTTTTGAGATGGGGGAATGACGGGTATTGGGGGACGTATCCTCGAGACGACTAGAGCACACCCCCAAAATTTTCAGGGGATGACGGGTTGGGGATGACAATAATAATAATAATAATCAGTGTTCCACGGGGACGCGTCCCCCAAGGTGGGGGTCATGTCCCCCATGTTTCCCACGTCCTCGGGACGGGGGGACTCCAGGGGGGACATTCCCACGTCCCCTTTTTGGGGAGACGCGGGGGGGATGCGACTCCCCAAGGTGGGGGACGAGTCTCCCCAAAAGGGGGAGTCCTAGACATCCCCCCTTGAAAAGGGGGACTCCTGGACGTCCCCCCTTGAAAAGGGGGACTTCTAGACGTCCCCCCCAAAAGGGGGAGTCCTGGACGTCCCCCCAATTTTTTTTTGCCTAATAAGACTTAAAAAAAAATTAAATTTAAAAAAGAAAAAATTAAAAAATAAATATATATAAAAAAATTAAATTAAAACACAATTAATTTATTAAATAATAAATTTTAGAGGCAATAAATTATAATTTAAAACAATAAAATATTAAAACACAATAACTTATAATTTATCATACGCCATCTTATAACTTATGCCCATTATATAATTTTATAAATTTAAAACACAATTACTTAATAATAAGTTAATAACTTATGCCATGTTATAAATTTTAAAACACAATTAAAATAAATTTATACCTTAGGCCATTCAACCCGTTTTAAAACACAATTAATTTTTAAAGTTTATAACTTCATTTATGCCATTCGACCCAAGCATAAAGGAGAGTAGAGAAAGGGTTTACGTAGAGCCATAGCTGCCGGTCGTGAGCCTAAAGGAGAATAGAGAAAGGGTTTACTTCGATCCGTGAGCAGAAAGGAGAGCATAGCCATCGGTCGTGAGCATAAAGAAGAGAAGAGAAAGGGTTTGCTTTGACTTGTGAGCAGAAAGGAGAGCATAGCCGCTGTGAGACTCGAGAGAAAGGAATAACTTAACAGGAAATTAGCGAACAATTAGTCAACACTGTAGAAAATCCAGGTCCTATCAGCAAGACTTCTTGGTCTGTCTTTGACCAAGCTAAGTCACTAAGTTTTCTGCTGTCATAAATTGTTTTACTGCTGTTTTATAACAGCCATCTGAAAAGTTTGTTTGCTGATGTGTTAT
>SNQJ01S0114334.1:0-18252 GCA_010110895.2 Picea sitchensis
CCAATTCAACATTTGTTTCTTCGATATGTATATGGTCCAAAATTGGTACATGTTTTTTCACCAGTATCATCACCCCATGTGTAATGTAACTTGATATGCAATTTTGATTTGGGAATTGTTTGTTCTGCATGCAAAATGCCATGTGTGTTTCCTGCAAGCACAAAATATCAGATTGCATTATATCATAGTCATTCAGTATATCATCCATGTGTGCATTTAAGTTGTGTGTGTTAAGTGAGAGAATTGATATAGATGAATTTGTTTGTATGGATTGGTAATCACAATTCAGTTGCTATTTTGCGGTGGTCCCGAGTTGTTCCATTTCAATATCAACTTTATGTTTCACTTTGAAGTTATCTTTTGTGAGAGGACTTAGTAAATAGAAGGAGTCTATGCTTCTGACATGGGACAATGCTTTGTATACAATTCCATGTATGCGAATTCCAGCAGGCTGAAATGCAACATTATCAAGTGTTAGTCCTTGTGATCCGTGGACTGTACGTGCAGATGCAAGTTTAATTGGAAACTGTTTTCGAATCTTCAGTCGACCTGTCTTTGCTAATGTCAATACTAGTTTCGATATTCTCAAAATAGGTGTCCAATCACTTCCAGTGTTTGAATTATATAGATAAGACAACTTGCTTGCTTGTCGCTTGCCTATATGCGGTTCATGGAACTTAATCCAAAGGAAATCCACCTTTTTTGTCTTCGTATAGCCTTTCAGTATTCCATCTGCACCATTCACCAAGACATCCCATGAATCATAGTTGCAGGCATATATTTCAACCAACATTTCTAATTTGAGGACAAGCTGCAAAGGAAAAGTGACTGAATGTTCATGACGTGGCACATTTCCATGGTTGTCTTCTTCGAGGTCAATCGAATTGATGATGATATCATCGCTAGGCATGAGCGACAACATGTGGTTGTTATGATTTGCAACATCCTTATTTCTATAGAACAGGTAAGGGAATGTTGGGTCTGTTGGTGCAGGCCGTAAGCACCTCAAATTGATATAGGTCAAGTCATCATATGTTTGGCTGTTTGTGCGCATTGTATTCAGAATTACAATGAATGTTTCATCTGTCTAGCGCATTGTAGTATGCAACTCAAATCATTTAATATTGTCTCTCTAGAATTCATGGGTGACTGTTTCCATGTTAACGGTAGGTTGTTCAAATATCAAAGAATCTTAGATGGGTTGTGCCTGGTAAATATCCCCACAGAATATCATGTCAATGTTTCCAAAGTATTTTGTCTGCACATTTTTTATGCTTCTTAGTCGGCTGTCAATGGAATACAAGAACCGACTCCCAATCAAAGATGCTTCAACTATAAATACAAGTTGGAGTTCCTCATAAAGCTTAGATAATGTATCTAAAATTTCCTTTATAAGTGGAAGAAACTGTGACTTGTTAAAAGGCATTAAAAATGCAGAGTGGACTATTGTTCCACCAACATTGTATGCATCTTTTCCTGTGTATGCAACTATTAGGCCCCTTGGTTTCATAGGATCAGAGGAATTGTTTGATTCATAGATTCGTATAAGCATTTGGAACAATGCTTTCGCTGTGAATGTCTTGCCTATTCCTGCTCCGCCTATAAGGAACACATGCACATGACTGTTCATGTTCAAGCATTTTTTAAGAGCAATGTCCTTTAGAATTGTTTGCTATTTGTGATTCAACAGATGTCTTATTCTATGGTATTCATTATTTTCAATTAGGAAAGGATGTTTTGTAACCTGAAAACCAAGATTGATACGTTTTTCACTTCCAGCCGCTGGAGGACGAGGCAAATCCTCTTGTAAGTCATAGGACTCGGAAGGAGTTGTAGTTGTTTTTGGGTTTCTGAATGTCTCATCATGATTGCCAGGGTTTTCTAGGTCATTAAGTGCAACTTCTAGATCACCCCATGTTGGATTAACATTGTAGGTAAATCTAGCTTCATTGATGTGCACTATACTCTCAGATGCAACATACACAACGTCCCATGTAGAGAAGTTATGTATCAATGTGTCTTCGTTTTCATTGAACGGAACATACAACAACAATTTTTCTCTACAATAGTTTTCATAGTCACAATGTTTATTGTATTTGACAAACCGTATCATAGAGGGTTTTTTTCTTTTTGATATGGGTGCACCATTATTTTTGTAATGTGATATGAATTATCTTAAGCAGATATGACTAATAGGAGATGGATGCTGCACGTAATAATCAATAATAGAGCGACATACCACGTCCTCTGAATTTTCATGCTCTTGTTGCAGCAAAACCGTTGGTTTAAGCACAAATGTGCATTTTTCAGGTGGATATGTGTTTATGAAGACAAATTTTCTTGAACTACAAGTGAGGGGAAAGGAAAGTGCAATGTGAACTGCTTTCTGAGCATACATTTGTTGAAGATTAAGCAATGTATTGCCAAGTGTGTGTATCATTTGTATGGCATCAATATGACTTCTTTCCTGTTCTTTGCGTATTTTTCTGAATCCACTAGTCAGAGTTTTGTCAATCTTCGTCATATACGAGGTACAGTACGATGTTGCAGCATATGCATTCAACATGTACTGCGCATCTATATTTTCTTTCCACATAACTGACATGTCCTTAGAAAAACTGTTGTTCCAAATATGGGAGAGTTTTCGTTTAAGGAAAAGTGTTGGTTGCCTAAGCGTACATTGTATGGATTGGATGTACTCATCTTCTGATAGATTTACCTGTGTCAAGAAGGCATCAAAGCTCATCATTTCCTCAAATCCTCCTTGTTCTAGAAATGTGAACAAGGATTTAGATTTCTCAACAACAAAATTTTCCTCTAAACTAACTGGCTCTATGATTCTTGTAGCTCTCATTGGCGGCACGTGAAAGTTGTATCTGCAATGTGAGCTTTTTTGTTTTCTACAACTTCTTGTATGTCAATTTCTATGGACTTTCGCAAGTTCTGGATCCAAATGATTTGTGTTGCATGTTATGTATCTATCCAAAAATTGTTCGATCTCTGAATTGCTATCAACTCCATAGACGGGTGCACCCACTATCCACAACAATGCATGGTTATGTTCATTTCCCCTATTCTGGAATTCAGTCACAAAAAATTAGTCCGATATTTTTTCGAAAAATGTTTCATCATGGCATATCAATTGTCTCAAAGCATTTATTCTATGTCTATAGTAGCGAGAACATGTCACTGGGTATTTTCTTATGAGGTAGTCAATGTCGTTATTTTCTAGTGTATCGGTTTCATTTTTACGTTTCCTATTCCTATGCAGGTCAGACACGACATCCACCAATGGATCCCATCAATGCTACGCACTTGTAAATGTGATGAAAAATGTTGGCAGGCCCAATTGCCAGATCATTGCAAAAATATTTTTTTTGTTTTGTTGCAAATAGTCAAGAAAGGTGCGGATGTTTTTGAAATCTATGTATCCAATATCATATTTCATAATTTTTTCTAGGTTTACTTTGTACTTCACATCCTTGGCCAATAACTTTCTTCCTTGTAACTTGTCTTTTCTTATTCAGACCCACATGCACGACAAAACTTTCTCTATTATTATGCTCATTGTTTTGAAAAACAAATTTGTTATGTGACTGGAGAAGTAACCGCTTGAATGTAGCAGCTCCCATCAGAATATTTTATGATAACTGAATCATTTTGTAACATTAGTGCCACGTGGATCTCCATAGAAGAGTGTTGGAAAGTTTATTTCCTCAACGAATTTTTCCTTGAATATTCCAAGTGGACGCTGCCCCTCGGTAGGTGCAATTTCGACAATTTTGTCTTGCAAGTCACGAATGCATTGTGAATTAGTGAATCCATGCACCAATGTTTCAACAGGTGTTTCATTCTCCGATTCATCACTTGTATCAAAGTCACTAGGATTTTCGACAGTGTCTGCAGAGTTGCCATGTTCTTCTGCGAGAACACTGTTCCATTTTCCATTTATACAAATGTTCTCTGCTTTGTACAAGGCTCTGGAACATAATTCCTTTAATGCTTTCATAACAACATGCACACACACTTTTCCTGTCTGATAGGCATTTTTGTATCACAAGCGTCTTTTCAGAGCCATAGCGATTGTAATTGTATTGTTAATGAATTGTGGCAACTCTTTTTGCACAACATCTAGCTGAACAGGCACATTAATAATTGATCTTGTTAAGCTCATCTGGGGTCGTTTATATCCCCAAGGTATGATTTGATAAAATGCAATTCACAGAGACACAAGTCTCTCCTCAAGTTTCGTAAGTGCACTTACATCTGTTAGTGGTGTATTACATATTATTCGGTCAGGGGTTGCAAACTGTGGCAGTTTTCCATTTTCAAGTGATCGTTTTCATGGAAGACAAACTTTCCCACTAAAAAATGGTTTATCGTGCGCTGTCAAGCGGAGGTATTCTGCTTGCAAATCAGGCATGAAAGACTTACTTTTTTTTGAAAAATTCAATTGTTCACAAATTGCACATGCAATGGAAGGAGTGTCTTTCATTTGTTTCATGTAGGTCTGTCTTGCATTTTTCTTTCACAGGGAAGTATGGGTAGAAACTGTTTCTTGGTTTTCATTGCTACTACTGTATGTTGTTTCTTGTAGACCACGAACTGGCATAGTTGCATGACCATTCTGGGATATGCGATCGCACCTGTTTATGTTTTGTTCTGCACGAACAAATTTCTTTACATTGTGATATGTGAGTTTCCCTCTAAAAGGAAGTGTAGCAATGCATTTTTTTCTCTCGCGCATGACTTTTTCAAGTTGTGGTAACTTACTCTACATTTCTTTCCCAAGGGTAGGATGAGATGGTGGAAACTGGGATGATTTCACTCTCACCCAGCTTCTAAGAAACTAGTTTACATTTTTTGTTCAAGGCCTCTATGGCCTTATCACAAGTTGAACGAATTTGATGAACATTTTTTTTCAAATTATGATAAATTACTCTACGTTTTTTGTTTAAGCCCTCTATGGCCTCATCACAACTGTCATGAATTTTACGCATGTTTTTTTTGTTCAAGCCTTGTCTTCCCATATCGCAACCGAGAGGAGTTTCATTTTCACTGAAAAGCATTCCATGCCTATGAATATTCGATGTCGCTTGGGTGGCATGGACAATCAACCATGAACTACCGATATGTCCAAGAAAAGGTTCATAAGGGATATGTGTTGTATTTTTTTTCAACGAGAGGATGTTAACTGTTCGATCGTAATTTGAATCAGTAACCCAAGAATGGACATTGTCATCTGGCAAGGGCGACCACACCTGGATATTCACCCTGAATATCATAGAAAACCATTGCAAACAGAATCTGCAACCCTCCATATTCCCTTTTTCATATGGAAGCGCCATGTTCACAAGGTATTCTTGCCAACTTCCAATTGCTGACATATTTTCTACGAGAAATGGGCAAAGGTGTTGATGCAAGCACCTAAAATCCTATTGGCTGCCACCTATAATCACATTGCAAAAGAACTGTATAGTGTAAATCCGCAACGAGTGAACATCGAACCCCGCTACCACCAAACAACAAATTGCATTGAACAAACTATCTCCACAACTAGAGACAACATTTTTTGCCAGCTATAAACCATGGAAATCTATGCCATGAAAAATATGTTTCCATTGCGATTGAAGGGTCTTTGCAAATAATGAACAAGTAAATAAGAGGACCTTCTATATTTCATATGGACATTTTTCTGTACAACAGTGGTTCATAATGGCCACTGAGGGCATTGACATCATGGAACAAGATGCAATATGGATTGTCAGATGCAGTTTTTTTGAATAGTAGATATCTTGTTTTTCTTGTCAATGACCATATGCCGACTGATATATTCATCCAGTTAGAAAACCACCGTATAAAAAATGTATCTCCCCAAAGTCCCCTCTCACGTGGAGGAAAAACTAGAGATGTAGACAACCACATCCTTGAAAAATACGTAGCGACATCATGTATTCCATGCAACTGCCCAAGAAAATCAGATTCTAGCTCATACTCATACGACTGCAAAGCCTCAACATCGCCATTTTTAAAACAGGTCAAGAAATAATCTATCAATCCATTGCGTAACTCAGTCGACGAATAGTGGAAATGCAATAGAACCTGGAATGTATCGAAAAGACAATCCCCAACAGTATACGAGAATGCATCCAATTTAAAAAGCCCATTGCTATGCAAAACCACTTCAATGCTGTCTTGTATAATGGACTATGTATGTATTTCATATGACTCAACATCTATTACTTCTTTCATCTCTTCAACTGTCATTTTCAAGCTATTTGCTACATACTTTCAGTTTCTATGAAAACAAAGAAAATCAGGGGAAAATAATAAGAGGTAGCAAAATAACAAAGGAAAGAAAAATAGGGTACCAATCCCCATATGTATATTTCAAGCTTCTTCTTCTCAACTTGAATCCCCCCTAGTCCCCATAGTAGATGAGAAGAAAACAAATCGACACTGGAAACTGAACCAAACGGGAGAAAGAACGCAAATAAATAAAACCATAACTTTACTGAGTAGAAAGAGAACATGTAGACACAGTTTTCTGACCCACAGAATAAAATCATACCCTGCGTCTACACCCCGCCCGATGGTTCCCTCTTTTGATAACTCCTAACTACTTTTCATAAAGCCCTCTGCATTGCAATTTTCGAAAAAGCTATGGACACGACAACCCGCATATGAAGACACATGCTTTGCAGGAACATAAACCAAGAGCACATACAAAGATGGTCTGCAACAAAATTTCGAGGCAGGGACTCCCACCATTTAAAAACAATGACAACATGGAAACTTACCTGTCAACAAAGGATGACAAGAGCTCAGCCCCAAAAACCGTAAATCGCAACAACAGGTCCAACAACTTGCAAAGTTGAAGAACAACAAACTAGTGAACAACCACGAAGAGATCGAACTGCAAGTGCAGGACCTCAACTTTGCGAAGTTGAATCAAGCAAGAACCAAAATCATGGAACGAAGCAACGAACAAGGATCGACCACTCCAACAGCGATGTCGACCATGAACGAAACTGTGTCGCAACACATATGTATAATAAACATTTAAGACTGATAGATTTGTTAGGTAAACAGTTAAGACTGTCAGGACCGTTGAAGGGCATAGGCCTGTGCAAGCATTTAGGAAAATATGTAGTGTGGCAGGCCTGTCTTGTCGAAGCACGCAACAATAAAGAAAAAATCACACATAGGAATTTGGTAGAGAATGTATTCTACCCAGCACAAAATGCTAAGGGAAACATTCGAACTAATGTTAGCATTAATCCACCTTCGACCAATGCATAATAAAATATATGATTCAAAAAGACCAAATACTTTGGATATGCCAACATATTTCACATTGGAAATAACGAAGGCAACAATAAGACTTCCAATCCGTTGTCTAATCAGATCTTGACAAAAATGATACTTTTTATTATATAAAAATCAATGTTTTCACTTCCCTTGTTCCAACAATAGACAATATGGAAATATTTTTGGTCAATGCACAATCTAATACTAGGTCAACGATTTATTGATCACTATAGTCCCTCTATACCTACAACATAGACTAATAATATCAACACAAATTGAACACTTACATCACACACAAGTTACAGAGAATGACATTAATAAGACACAAATATTGTACAAAATGTCTAAAAAAAAATATTCATTTTTCGATGCCATAATGATACTAATTCGACTCGATGATGACACTCAATATGAAAAATCAATGACCATATTGACACACCATGGCACTAGTATGACACAACATATGCACTTTCTATGCAAACGAGACTCTTTGTGTGTTTTGCACAATAATATCTGATGCATTACAATGCAACCACGATGTTATACACTTTTTGTGTGTCACGTTTTCATGTGTAAGATGATTCCCTGTAAAGTATGCGTTGAACAATATGACACATAGTCGACACAAATAATGATGCACCCCTTAGTGTCATATTTTGCGTCATCTAAACATGAAAAGTTTCCAAGGAAAATTTCACTAAGAGACTATGTTAAGTATGATGCAATCATGTCATATCGTAGTAGTAAATGTTTAAAAAATGGTGGGATGTGTGGTGAAATGTGGTCTCCAGTAAATCATATAATATTGTCTTGTGTTTTAAAAGGTGAAATTAAGATATGTTTAAAACTTTGTCTTTATATAAAAATAGATTTTAAACTAAAAAAAACTTCAATCAAAAGAGCTATAAATAAGACACAAAGAATATCTAAAAATCCCCATATTCTCCTAAATTCTTAGCTCAAAATGATTCAGTTAACATGCATTTTTTTTGAAAAGATGTACAATTAAATTTTACTTTGCATGATTCAGTTAACATGCATTTTTTCTAAAAATATGTACAATTAAATTTAACTTTGCATTGAAACATTTTTACCGTTGAAAAACTTATTTTTAATAAAAAACTTCTACCACACCCCTTGAGAAAATCACTACTTTTTCTTTTAAATTCACACCATACCAAGGAACCTTTAAATATCATATTTGTAATTTAAGTTTGAATGATACCAAAATCACAACTTTTAAAAAAAAATCGTTACTTGTTTTTTTTTAAATTCACCCTCTACCAAGGAACCTTCAATATCATAGAAAATAAAAAATTTAAATAGGAAAAAAAAGTAAGATTGAAATTAGCAGAATAGAATCGAGCTTTGATATCGACAACATGATGTGACTAAAGTGTTCAAATAAAAAATAAAATATAATTTCATGCACAATTATAAATATAATAGTTTACATGAAGTGCTCTCGTTTTGTAAGAAATCAACCAATGCTAATTTTGTTTCATGAAACAAAGTGTACTTAATAAGTACAAGTGAGGCTTGGGGGATTGTCATCTCTTCGGTGACCTTGTGGAGGAGAATAACAACCTTCCAGGTTATGGGGAACCAGAGGAAGGAGATATCTCTCTTAGAGATGTTATGGACACGTTGGTTCGAAACTACAGAGATTATTTGTCTCCTTCTCCATTATTGACTTATCAAGGGAGATTGGTTGTAGAAAGAGATGGGCACAAGGGCCTAACTAGCTTTGTTGATCAAATTGGAGAGGGCTCAGGGAAGGAATTTGCTTGGTCCAGGGGTCTGGGAATTGGTTTCTCTTCTATTAAAACCAAGAGTGCACGTAAAAAAGTCGACGCGAGTTCTTCATCAACTTCTCTGCATACTTCAAATTTCTCAGAAACTGGGTTGCTTAGAGGCATGAAATCCTTTGCAAGGGAAAAACCATGATTTTTCTCTCTTTAAATATCAGAGGGGTGGGCCCACCCCTTAAATCCGCTTCCCTGCGTAGATTGTTAGATAGGACAAATCCCGATATTCTCTTTTTGCAAGAAACTTTCATCGATGAAATGAAGGCTAGATCCTTTATGAATGCTTTACGACCAACTTGGTATTCCAGTGCTGTCAGCTCAGTTGGAAATTCGAGGGGATTATTGGCAACCTGGGATCTAAATAAATTCGATCTAGTTCCTTACTTAAGCTATGGTGGGATTTTTTTGACAGGACACTATTTTGAAAGTAAAAGGGAGCTTTCGTTTATAAATGTGTACGGGTCATGTTCTGACAGAAGAGGCTTTTGGGTTAAGGTGGCGGAAAGGGGCATGCTATAAAAAAAAAACTTATTTTAGTAGGTGATTTCAACTTTATGTTAAATGTTGGAGAGATCTCGGGAAACTCTTCTCATGTAGATTCTTTGGATGATTTTTTTTAATTTCTATCTTAAGAAAACATGCTAGTAGACATTTTTTCAGATAAAGTTGTCCCAACTTGGCAAAATGGAAGGAAGGGAGTTGATTATATCTCTAAAAGACTGCATCGGGTTTTTTTTATGTCTGAAGACCTCATAATCAGTATAGGAAGTTAAAATTCATGGGTGGCTTACCCTTTCCTTTCAGATCATGCACCTATTATTTTACATCTTGAAAACACTGTTCATTTTAAAGCACATCCTTTCAAATTAGACTCTGTGTGGTTAAGAGAAGTTGATTTTTCTCAAATTGTTCAAAAAGTTTGGAAGGATCAAAGATTTATTCAAGAGACTAGGATTCAACGAAGGTTGGTTGGGAAATTAAAATTCTTAAAATGCCAAGTAAAATTATGGGAAAAGAAACAAAAGATGTGGAAGTTGTCCATTTTAGAAAATATGGAGGAATACATAGAAGCTTCACTATAGGGTTTTACTGGAGGTAGGAAGAATTGGGCAAAGGAAAGACGTATTAAACTATTAGAAGAAGAGAGGAACAATTTACTGGTGGAAGAAGAGGAACACTGGAGGCAACAAAGCATAACACTTTGGTTAAAAAGTGGAGATCAAAACACAAAATACTTCCATCAGTTTGCTAACTTTAGAAGGAATCAGAAACACATTTGGGAGGTTAGAGATGAAGAAGGGAAGGTCCATTTTGGACAAGAGGCACTTAAAACATAGGCAACTAGATTTTTCCAAAGTTTTTTTGATGAGAAGGGACCAATAAATATAAATGACCAAGTTTTTTCAGCCAACCCTTTCCCACAATTGGTCAATGAGGTCAATGTGCATCTTGAAAGACCCTGTACAAACGAGGAATTATGGGAGGTGCTCAAACTCTTTGCAAAAGACAAAAGTCCAGGACCGGATGGTTGGACGGTTGAGTTCTTCTTACACTTCTTTGATTTGGTAGGGGATGATTTGTTGGAGGTGGTTGAGGATTCCAGGATTAGAGGGGAAGTGGTAAGAGCCATAAATTCGACTTTTCTAGCACTTTACCGAAATTCAATAATCTTACATCCTTTGACGACTTTAGACTGATACCATTATGCATCTTGTGTTATAAACTTATAGAAAATATTATTGCTAATATGATAAAACCCAGTCTCTCTTGATCACTGTTGGAAGAGAAACTGGGGTTTATAAAAGGAAGACAAATACATGATGCCATTGGAATGGCCTGGGAATGCCTGCATAGCATAAAGATGAAAATCTTGAAGGCTTTAGTTTTAAAACTAGATCTAAAGAAGGCATATGATTGTATAAACTAGGATTTTTTAAGAATGATCTTATTACAAACAGGTTTTAGTTTGTAGACCACCAATTGGATAATGCGTTGTGTTAGTACTTCATCTTTTGCAGTTCTTTTAAATGGGGATACCACACCCTTTTTTCAGAGTGGTCGATGATTAAGACAAGGGTTTCCCTTATCCCCTTTGATTTTTATTTTAGTAATGAAGGGGCTGAGTTTGCTACTAAAGAAAGGCAAGAGTGAAGGACACTTGACGGGAGTGAAAGTATCTAGACTTGTTAGGATCCTCCACCTACTATTTGTGGATGATGTATTAATATGACTAGGGCTTCTTTACAGGAGTGGCAGGAGATTGATAAAATCTTGAAGATTTTATGTAGAGCGTTGGATCTGCAGGTAAATTTAACAAAGTCCACTTTTCATTTTGCTGGTATACATGGGGAGGAGTTAGAAAAATTCAAAGAAGTGTTTCCTTATAATTTTGCAGACCTTTCTGAAGGCTTTAGATATCTTGGTTTTTATTTCAAGACATGAGTGTATAAGGCAACATATTGGAGATGGATACTAGAAAAAATTGAAAAACAAATTGGCCATTGGTGTAAGATATGGTTGTCCCTTGGAGGTTGTTTTATTCTCAAAAAATTTGTGTTGGAAAGTCAATCGGTTTACGGGATGTCATTGGCAGTTATTCCTGTCTCGGTCCTCAACCAGATTAGAAAAATGATGTTCAGTTTCCTTTGGTAGGGATGTAGTGAAAACCACCATTTCCACCTTTGTAGATGAGAGACTTTAGCTAAACCAAAGTATTATGGAGGGTGGGGATTTCAGAACATCCATATTTTCAACATAGCTTTGGCGGAAAGTACTTTATGGCGTGTATTAATGAAGGAGGGCATCTAGCATAGAGTCATAAAAGATAAATATTTTCCATTTTTCTCGGTAGCAACTTTGCTCATATCTACATTTTTTCGTACAACCTCTACTTCGAACACTTGGAAAAAACATTTAAAATATGTGCATATCATCACTCATTGGTTGAGTTGGAGCTCGGGGTCCAGGAATTCTGTTTTAATTGGTAGAGATAATATTCTGGGCTTGGGGAATTCTTCCTTTCTGTCTCAAGATCTCATGTCATCCTTACATCAACAAAACATAACCCTTCTTTATCAGGCCAAAGGAATAAATCGTCTAGGCTTTATCTCCATGTACTGGAAAGAAAGTGGTGATTTGGGACTTGTTGAAGAAGTGGAAAAGGAATGTGATTTATTCTGTAGAGCATTAATTGGAGTGGGGGTGCAATTACAAGATAGATCAGATGAATTAAAATGGATTGGGGGAGATAAGTCAGACCTTCTTTATGTCAAAAATGTCTATGATGCTTTAGCTTCCACAATTTGGCAAAATTCATTTGGTGGGTGGGGGATTTCTTGTTGGAAATGGAATTTAGCACTGAAAATAAAACTCTTCATGTGGTTGGCGTTAGAAAACAAAATATTAACTTGGGAAAATATACAAGCAAAAGGCTGGGAAGGGCCTAACATTTGTCAAGTTTTCCAAAAGGACATAGAGATGGTAAATCACCTTTTGATCAATTGTATATTTACAAAGTAGGTTTGGTTTATAATTCGAAGTGGACTAAATATATTAAAAGATTGGGAGGGAAACACCATAACCGGTTGTTATGAAAAGTGGTTAAAGGAGTAGCATGATCATACTACCTTGCCCACCCTAATAAGCTGGAATGTGTGGTTGGAACAAAAAAATGTAGTTTTTGAAAATGGTTTCCCCTCTATCAGTTTTGTAGTTTTCAAGGCACTTAGAGCGATTAATAGAATTTCAGTTATACAGAAGGTGTCCTTGGTTCGGTCAAAAATACCTCAACAACAACTTGGGGCTATAATGAGCTGGTTTGATGGAGCAACTCAATCAAATGGCTAGCTGAGTGGTGTAGGAGGGGTGATTAGGTACAATGAACAAATTTCCTATAAATGGACCTTTAATTGTGGAGAGGGCACAAATACCAGGGCTGAACTTTTTGGGGCCTAGGAAACCTTGACATTGGCATCTCGACTAGATATTACATACATCTAGGTCTTGGGAGATTCAAGAATTTTTATAGACTGGTTAAATAACAAAGTCAATCTGCAAGTCATAGCTTTAGATTGCTGGAAGGAAAGAATCATAGACCTCATCAAAAAATTCGAAGAAATTAGTTTCACGCATATAATCCAAGAATTATATAGTGAGGCTGATTTACTATCTAAGCTGGCTCTCTAGCAATAAGAAGGAAAAATCTCGTATAACAAGTGGGTTGAAGGATCTATGGGTCCGGTGCGATATCTAAATCTATTTTAGACCAGTATGAAAGCTTTGTCATAGTATTTCATAGATTTGGGGTTATTAGTTTCACAAGAGTTTATGACTATTTTTAGTTTCTAGGTAGATATCCAATTTCGAGGTATTAGTGTGGATGATGAGGGGAAATGAGTTTTTACTTTCTCTTTTGGGGTGAATCTTATTTTGTAGCATGGTTGCCGGTTTTCTTTGTTTGTGACTTGCTGGTACTTTTTTTTATCAATGGTACCTCTACGTCTTTGTGTTGGTATTTTGGACTAGCTTTGCGTTGATCATAATATGTATTTTCATACAAGAATACTTTTATATATCAAAATAATGAGCGATTTTCAGATGGAAAAAGTGATAGGTGAATATGACCCATAATTTTTACAATAATTTATATAAGATGAATCAATATGAGAGTTATAACTACCTAACAACTTCTAGGAATTAGTTGAATTATAAGGTGGATCAACCAAAAATATTGTCTTTTAATAAAGAATATGTTTTCACATATTATTATGAGAGTTATAACTACCTACCAACATATAGGAATTAGTTGAATTATAAGGAAGATCAACAAAAAGACTATCCTTTAATAAAGAATATGTTTTCACATATTATTAAGTTTAAAGTTTGAGAATGTTATAATATTATATAATTATACATAATATATTTGGGAAGGTTATTAGTTTTTATTAAACGTAATTAATATCGGGATTATAGTTAACATAGATATGATAGTTTGTGTACCATAGGGTCTAGTTTATTTTGTTGATTCAGTCTTTGCTTTGGTGGCTCAAAAAAATAGATTGGTTATTCTCAAAGAAGGTTCTTCTCCTATCATGTATGATGCAAGTTTACCCAACCCCTGTGGATTATTTCTGTTGCAAAAAGAAAGGCTTCACGGTCGGTGATTGTTGGCACTCTAACAAAAAGAAATTTTAGTAAAGGATTCCTTTCACATGTCAGATTTCTTCGAATCAAGGCTTGTCGTGTTGACCTGTCCTACTTTGAAGTACTGCCTGAACTATTGTACACTTCTTCTTCTTTTCTAGGGAGACTCTAGCTATTTTTCCACCACTTCATACGCGAGAAGGAGAATTCATGTACCTGTTGATCTACCATGTCTAACCATGAACTATGATCAACATAGTTTTCCATTCTCAATCATGAGAATATAATCGATTACCAAATGCTCATCAATTTTAATAACAATTAGTTGAGCTAACTCCTTGAGTCGACATTGTTATACATACCAATGGTAAAGTAGACATTAATACAGTGCTACTGAGGTGATGGATGGAATTGTTTTCATGAGGTTGACGATGAATTCTTTGAAGTTGCCATTGACCTCATCAAAAAATTCTGTCAAGTCCTTCATATTTTTGAAAAACTCTTCAACATCACCTAGTGTGATCGTCCCAATAGTAGGTTTGATATGTGCACCCAATTCTACCATTGGCATTTCCCTTTTCTACACATATGCAAGTTTGTAGTACTGATGTTAGGCCTTCTCCAGTGCGTCAATCATAATTTTTGAAAACTTTTGTTGATCAAAGCCGAAAGACATGATCTCTTGAAGGAGGCTTGCAATTGTTTTCATGGCTTCCTGTCATTCTACTGGTAGTAGGGAGGGAAACATTTGATTCTTCTCTTTAATTTGTGCCTCAGTTGTGTGGGTATGATCGCTAATGGTGCCGACTGTCCAACCCAGAATTGATTTAAAGTGTAATGCTCTTGGTGTTTTGGTCGCTATGCACTCAAATCTCCGCTCTACACTCTTCTTGTTACTTTTCCCTCTACCCTCTCTACGAAAATAAATGGGAGAGTAGACATTATTACGCATACAAAAAATTGTGTTGAGTGCTCTATTAAATCAATGTAATAATACACATATAAATACATGAATGTTGTCTCAAGATAGACACACTATCTTGGTCACACTAAAAACTAGTTGAGAGAATATCTCAACCATTGATCCAGGTGGATATCGGTGGCCACCCACCTTTTTCGACTGGCTCAAAACAGTTTTCTGGCAAAATTGGCAATTTACTATTTTTAGCAGTTTTTAACTTCCGGGGCCATTTTAAGGGCCCAAATGAAGGTTTTTTGAGATCGAGGTTCTCAATGTTAGTCAAAGGAAGTATTGAGGCCCCCAAATGACTATCCTCTATGATACCTTTCCAATGAGCTATCATACGCCTAAAATGGAGATCGTATGCAAACGTTATGATCCCAAGAAGTTGATGTACTAACTTACCCAAACGGGGCCCACATGACTTTTGGCACTTCATCTCCTAGGGTTAGGTTTTTGGATGTCTAGGACTTTTGGAATTCCTGTTTATTGTAAAAATGCCTTCAGAGCCTCATTGTAATCATCTTCTTGCGAATGTGAGTATCCGTCACATCTCTTCTCAAAGATAAGCTGCCACCATTCTAGCGAGTCTTTCACTCTGTATTTTTACAGTCTCTGTACATTTATTTCATTAATAGAAATCATGTATTACTGTACATCTGTGTTTATGGTTGCATCTCTGATACATTTCTATTATATTATTGAATACCTGCGATATCTCTGTGCATTTCTTTATTATATCTCCGATCTTATTTCGTGCCGAAAATAATCCGGATCAGTGGTATCAGAGCAGGCTGTTCTTGGTCATTTTTTTCACTGCATGTTCCCAACGAGGTCTGAGTATAGCAAGTTGGGTCTCGAGCTTGTCTCTCTTGAGGACAATCACTCTCGCACACCCAAGAAACCCTCAATGGTGAAAGAAAAAAAAAACGATGGAGCATACGATCCTATCAGCCTATTGCTTGAGCAAGCTCTCACGTGACAGAGGGATGAAATGATGGAGAATTTTTCCCACATCCTTCAACGCGCCGATAGCAATAGGCGCATCTTCATCAAGCATCCACTTTGGAGGCACCTTGCCTCTCAAGGTACAAGTTAATTTTGATATTCCTATATTTGAAGGACGTATAGATGCAGAAGCCCTAGACAAATGGTTAAATCTGCTAGAAGGTTATTTCTCTGTTCACAAATTTTTCGACAAAGAAAAGATCACCTTCACACTCCTTAAAGCTCTCCTCCATGTCAAACATTGGTGGGAAACTTATTGGGAGTAGAGTTCCATAGAGGAGTCTGAAACATATGGGGTCGATCCCACTTGGTATATTTTTGTGGATGTGGTAACTATTGGAAACAATATTACACTATTGGAAACTATGAGGACCAGTACATGAGATGGACCAAATCGCGACAAGAGAGGGGCCAAGCAGCTCCAGAGTTCACCAATACTTTCCATACCTTGCGCACCAATCTAGGTATCAAAGACTCCCAACGAAATTTGGTTCTAAAATACCGTGGGGCTCTACACAGATACATCTAAACTGAAATGGATTTTCTGGACATCTCATCACTCAGTGCTGCCTATCGATATGCTGTTAAAATCAAGTAGAAATTTAAGCACCAGAACAAATGGGATTTTGGTTCTGCAAATCCGCAACAACCAAAGTATGAGAAAGACATCCCTAACAAACAGTCTCCCGAAAACTAGTCCAAGCCACATGAAAAGAAGGGTCACGGGAAGACAAAGAAGGACACCGGAAAATGGTGCGATTTCCACAAAATCCCCTGGAACAACACCACTGAATGTCACTCAAAAAAGTCATTGGTGGCCGAGATCAAAGACAAGGAGCCGAACCCTGATTCAGAATCTGATTCTGAAAATACTGGTAAAGGACATATCATTGACGTAGACCCCACTTCTATTGTCGCGACTACAAAAGTTCAACCAGAAGAACCAACAGATCCTAAAGAGGGGGAGCACCTTTTTCATTCACAGATGTGGGTGAATGGGACCCCGCTGCATTTTATTGTTGATAGTGGAAGCCAGAAAAACCTTATCTCAGTAGAGGTTGTCAAACAGTTGGGATTGTCGACAACACCACACACGTGGCCATACAACATCGGGTGGCTTTGCCAAGGATGAGATCTTCGTGTCAACCAGCAATGTCGATTGTCATATGGCATCCAACCCTTCAAGGATGAGTTATTATGCGATGTTTCCCCACTATATGCATGTGATGTTCTCTTGGGCCAACCATATATGTGGAAGCGCCACGTTGTTTATGAGTCTCGACCCCGCAGTGTCATTGTTTCTCTAGGGGGTCATCTCTACAGAATACCAAAGGTAGTTATGACTACTGTTCCACCTAAAAAGTGCCGCAAGGTAGTATCTCATATTGCAAAATTCAACTTCTTCACAATCTGTTCAAAAGGGGAACAGAAGGACACTACAACCACTACAGCTTCGCCCCAAACACCTTCTATCCAACAAAAGCAGGTCGACAAGGTTGCAACAAAGTGAAAAGATTCCTTCTGCACACCATCCTCTCATGTAGCCTGACTTGTTGAACAGCCTCAACCTCAACAGGTTCATGACAGACTTCCACAAACTGAGCAGCGCGACGTCTCCAGCAAGGCAAGCAACTCACCAAGATGCAGATTCAAAAAACGCTTTTCCCTCTTCCCTAGGAACTCAATGCAATGGATACCATTGATTCCTAAGGAGGGAGGATTGATCTAGGTGGATATCGGTGGCCACCCACCTTTTTCGACTGGCTCAAAACAGTTTTCTGGCAAATTTGTCAATTTACTATTTTTAGCAATTTTTAACTTCTGGGGCCATTTTGAGGGCCCAAATGAAGGTTTTTCGAGATAGAGGTTCTCAATGATATTTTAAGGCATTATTTATTCCCCAAAATTAATCTCCTCGACGATATCTTTCCAACGAGCTATCATACTTCTAAAACAGAGATCATATGCAAAAGTTACGACCCCAGGAAGTTGATGTGCTAACTTACCCAAACGGGGCCCACA
>SNQJ01S0114334.1:18462-30962 GCA_010110895.2 Picea sitchensis
CACAAAAGCCCCTGGCACAAAACCGATGAATGTTGATTAAAACAGTCATTGGTGGACGATATCAAAGACAAGGAGCCGAACCCTGATTTAGAATCTGATTATGAAAATACTGGTAAAGGACAGATCAATGATACAGACCCCACTGCTAATGTCATGACCACAACAATTCAACCAGAAGAACCAACAAATCCTGAAGAGGGGGAGCCCCTTTTTCATTCACAGATGTGGGTGAAGGGGACCCCGCTGCATTTTATTGTTGATAGCAGAAGCCAGAAAATATTCATCTTAGTAGAGGTCCTCAAACAGTTGGGATTTTCGACAACACCACACCCGCATCCATACAACATCAGGTGGCTTCGCCAAGGATGAGATATTTGTGTCAGCCAACAGTGTTGTAACACCATGTTTCCCCCAGTTTGTAAAAATAAGTATATTGGCCAAGAATTATGGCAAACTCCAAGATGTGAATGTGTGATTTGACGGACCCTGTATAAAGGGGTCTATGAATGTAAATGATGTGTGTATATATATGTTGCATGACTGCTGAGAGGGGGATGTGCTGAAAAAGAGACCACAATGGCTGATGAAAGGTGGTGGAAGGCACATGGAATGGTGGCATTAACTTCCACTGAAACAATACTGTGTTGGTCTTTACTGTCTCAAAGACCAAAGATGTTCTCTGGCCCTATAATGAATTACTCGCCAGGATGGTAGGTGGGGAGGCTCTTCATGAATTAATGAGGGGATGGGGGTGAACTGCCCATCCATAGAAGCCCTCAGACTTGACCACTGTGGGGGAATTCATGCAACACGCAACCTTGCATGACAAAGCAAGAAAGGAAGTATGGGGGGAGAGGATGAAACGGAAAAATTGCAGAAGGAGAACCAGAGGAACTCCAGAAAATACAACGAGTCTTGAGAAGAGGAGAAGGAGAGTAAAATTCGTCCTTGACTTCCGATGAGAGGGAAGTAGGAGACTGAGTTTGAAAGCCTCGTGGTCTAGCTCGGGGGTGGCTAGTGGTAAATCCATTAGGAGTCGTTGAGCCTACGGTTGGGTGGAAACGAGCACCCCTCTCAGTGGTCGTGCCATACTTGGTGTTATTTCTGATAAGTGTTTACATCTCATATCTTGAATTGAATAAAATGGATGCATGCTCATGTTTGTACACTTATAAATGATTGATTTCTTCATAGAAGTGTTTTCTTGGTATTTCGATCAGCAACAATGAATGCGTGCTTATACTTATATAACTCTAATCAATTTACATATGGAACAAACAAGTTCAGATTTTGAGCTCGTTCCTTGGAGAGTTGTCCCATATACTTGAACTATGCCATGCCCTGGGTTGTTTTCCTGAAGGCACCTCCTTCCGGGAAGTTCCATCATATTCCAGAACCGGAGTGAGTTCCTCGAAAGGACTACAATTTTTAAATAAATACTTAAGTTTACCTCACTCCTGTCACAGAGTTCATAAACCGATAATTTAAGAAGGCCTTTCAGCCAAGTCACCAAGCTTGGCGATAATTACCCAAGAATTCGTTGAAGGATTTTATGGCCTAAGTTTGGAAGCCTTGCACCAGAAAGAATGGTTCCCTTAGAGTTTGGTGTTTCGGCGTTTCGGCACCTGGGATTCCCAAGGGAAAGTTTCCTTGTCTTCGCATGTCACGAAATCTCGACTTGTGAAACCCTGAAATAGTATAGTGTGATTAGATTATGGTGTTTAGGCATTTCGGCACCTGGGATACCCAAGGGAAAGTTTCCTTGTCTTTGCATGTCGCGAAATCCCGACTTGGGAAACCTCGAAATGGTATAACGTGATTAGAGTCTGGTGTTGCGGCGCTTCGACACCCGTGATACCCAAGGGCAAGTTTCCTTGTCTTCACATGTCACGAAATCCTGACTCGCAAAACCCTGAAATGGTATATCGTGGTTAGAGTTTGGTGTTTCAGCGTTTCAACACCTGGGATACCCAAGGGAAAGTTTCCTTGTATTCGCATGTTGCGAATTCTTGACTTGTGAAACCCCGAAATGAACTTAGCGTTATACATATATTTATATATCGACATTTCGGAGTTTCGACTCCCTGGAAACCCAGATGTGAGACCTCTTTTCATCACACATCGTGAAATCCTGACTTGCAAAACCCCGAAATGAGCTTAGCGTATATACATGAACTTCGGAGTTTCGGCTCCCGGGAAACCCAAATGCGATATTTCTTATCATCGCACATCGCGAAATCCCGACTTGCGAAACCTCGAAGTGAGCTTAGAGGATATATGGTTCGGAGTTTCGGCTCTCAAAAAACCTAAGTGTGAGACCTCCTTTCTGTGCATATCCCAAAATCTCGACTTGCGAGACCCCGAAATCATAATAGAGCGGATGAGATATGGTGTTTTGACACCCGAGATATCTAAGAGAAAATCTATTGTACTCTCCAGACTCGAAATTACGACTTGTGAAACCCCAAAATGACATAGTTTTTCTAGAGTTTGGATGTTTCGGTGTTTCGGCTCCCGGGAAACCCAAGGGTCCATTCCCTTGTACTCGCTAGTCGCGAAGTCTCAACTTGTGAAACCCCTAAATGAGCTTAGTGATGAATACAAGCTTAGGAGTTTCGGCTCCCAGGAAACCTAAGTGTGAGACCTCCTGTCTACGCATATCGTGAAACCCCAACTTGCGAAACCCCAAAATAATAATAGCACAGACAAGTCTTGATGTCTTGGTATTTTGGCACCCGAGATATCTAGAAACAAGTCCCTGGTACATGCCAGTCTTGAATTCCTGACTTGTGAAATCCCGATACGGCTTAATGCATGTAGATTTGGTTTTTGGTGTTTTGGCACCTGGAAAACCAAAGGGAATGAACCCATCATCCTATTCTACCGCAAAAACCCGATATGTGAAACTCCGAAAGGTGGGATGCCAGGTTTTAATCCGAGGCATTGTTAGATGTGACAAACTGCTGGTCCCTTTCGGATTTCGGCACTTTGAGAGACAAGAGAGCAGGGGAACACATGCATCATGATTTCTCGAATCACGAAAGCCAGAAGCACCTCTCCGGTAAGGCCCGTGGTCATAGCCAATGATCACATGGGTAAGGATAAGGGATGGTAGGGTCCGCATCATGCCCCATAGGAATTCAGGGGATTCTATTCCTCTGTGAAAAGATGGAAAAAGTGGAAAAATTTTAGTTCCCATAGTGGGTGTGTTACAAATTAGTATCAGAGCATGGTTACAACACTTGGTCTGCTTGGGCTCATGAATGGATTACATAGAAACTCCATTCGGAGTACTATTAAAATGAGTAACTCTTTATCTTGACCCCCTCAATTAAAATTCAAAGTTAAGAATGAAAACTCCTATTGTGTGTGTGCATGTGAAAAAAATGAATTATGTACTGGTCATAAATGAATATAAATATTGACTAATAACCAACGTTTTTCTTTTGCACACAAGCGGAAGATCAACCGTGGGAAATTACAAGCGTATAGAATGGTGACTCACCATGAAGTGGGGGAGGGATCCCACAATAGAGACGAAGAGTCTGATGAAAGGAGGGTGGTGGGGACCCCTCTAGATCTAGATGAGACTGCGAGGAGCCTCATGGTCGAATTGCAGAGCTGCAAGGCTAACAACAAGAGGATGATAAAAGAGCAAGAAAAGAAAACTTAAATTAATGCAGTTTTACTGCAGAGCTTATCCGACATACAAAGGCAATTGCAACATGAACCTGAGACACAGAAACATGGTCATGTCAGTGGCCAAACTGATAGGAGCACCTCGAGAAAGGTCCACCCCAGAGATAAGGGACAAGCGTCGGACAATTCTTCTAGAAAGGAAGCTGGCGACTCGGAGGGATCTTCTAGCAGCATAACTAGTTTTGATTCCCAAAGAAAACGAAAGAAGAAGAAACTTTCCAAGAGTCATAATATCGAAGAGTTCAAGAAGGCCAAACCACCCTCCTTCGATGGTGAAATAAAGAAAGGAGAGGAAGTGGAGGCCTGGCTGCTTGGACTAAAGAAGTATTTCAGAGTCGACGACTTCTCAGAAAAATTGAAGGCCCGAGTAGCCACCTTCAACTTGAATGGACAGGCTTCCATTTGGTGGGAAGACCTTAAGAATGTAAAAGGGATTCACGAAGAAGACCCTACTTGGGAACGGTTTAAGAAATACTTCAGGAAGAAATATCTATCGGAAAAATACTTCGATGAAAAGGCTAAAGAATTCTATGAACTCAAGCTGGGGAAACTCACCATAGAGGAATACGTCATCAGATTCCTTGAGTTGCTGAGGTATGTACCCTACATAAAAACATAAAAGGCAAAGGTACAATGATTCATTAGTGGACTACCTAAGGACTATCAGAACAAGATTGAATTTGACAAACCAAAGACCCTAGAAGATACTATTCGAAAGGCAAGATATTGTTATGAATAGTTTGGGCCTCGGATAGGACCTCACAAAGGCCAAAAGCAGAAGAATAGTTCAGGATTCCAGAAAAAAGGGGTTTAAATCCCCAATATTTAAGGACTATAAAAAGAACTCAAGGATGAGCTTCCCAACCCGAAGTGTACACTAGCAGAACTTTCCCTCCTTGAGTGGAAATAAACTTTCTGGATCTGACACAATAAAGACTGATAACCCAAATAGAGAACCTTTGAAATGTTGGGGTTGTGGAGAAGAACATCTACTGAGGGACTACCTACACCGACAACAGAACAACCAAATAATTTACAACGTTCAAGAAGCTACCACTGTCAATAACGTGGCCAGGAGTGTACTGCAAATTTATGTAGCCTTGGATAATAACCAAGCTGACCACCAAGCTTCAGTGGTGGAAATCGAAGGTATGATCACCAAACATCTAGTGTATATTCTGATTGACCCTGGTTCAAATTTGAGTTATATAGCCCCTAAGGCTATGGATAAATGTAAACTACAACCACATAAAAATGCGAAGCCATGGTTGGTACAGTTAGCCACTGGCACCAAAAGAAGGGTAGTGGAGGTCATACCAGCCTGTCAATTAATTATGGGCAAATTCCCCACCCAAGCAAACCTTAACATATTACCCCTGGGATCGTATGATTTGTTGATTGGTATGGACTGGCTAGCCACCCATAAAGACAAACTGGACTATTACCATAAAACCTTGGAATGTTTAAGTGAAGAAGGAAGAAAAATAACCCTTCAAGGAATCCAAAAACCTGTCTCGGTGAGACAAATATCAGCTCTTCAAATGAGAAAGTATTGCAGAAAAGGATGTCCACTATATGCAATACAGATGTTGAAAACAATTGAAGGTGACAAACCAAGCCTTGAAGACCACCCCACACTAAGAGAATACAAAGATGTATTTCCGGAAGAGGTATCGGGTTTACCTCCGAGAAGGGACATCGAATTCTCAATAGAACTTGCACCAGGAGCGGTTACAGTGTCTAGGACACCCTACAAGATGAGCACACCTGAGCTAGTTGAACTTAAATTACAACTGAAATAAATGATGGACAGAGGCTATATACGGCCCAGCGTGGCTCCATGGGGAGCACCAATCCTGTTTGTGAAAAAGAAAGACGGTACCCTCCGACTGTGTATAGATTATAGACAACTCAATAAGGTAACCATAAAGAACAAGTACCCCTTACCTAGGATCGATGACTTGTTCGATCAATTGGGAGGTGCCTCTATCTTCTCGAATATTGACTTGAGATCTAGATACCATCAAGTCCGAATCAAGGATGAAGACATCCATAAAACTGCCTTCAGGATGAGATATGGTCACTACGAGTTTGTGGTAGTACCATTTGGATTGACCAATGCCCTTGCCACTTTTATGTGCTTGATGAACAATGTGCTCAACAAATTCCTAGAAAAATTTGTGTTGGTTTTTATTGACGACATATTAATTTACTCCAAGAATAGAGAGGAACACCTTAGGCTTGTGCTTCAAGTGCTAAGAGAACATCATCTCTATGCCAAATTTAGAAAGTGTGAATTTTTCCAGAAGCAAACACATTACTTCAGCCATGTCCTATCTGAAGAAGGGGTAGCAGTAGACCCTGATAAGATCAGGTCTATCATGGAATGGCCTACCCCGAAGGACGTTTCGGATATCAGATCCTTTATGGGCTTGGCATGATACTATAGGAGATTTATAAAAGGATTCTCCAAGATTGGGAGTCCAATCACTACCCTCCAGAAGAAGGGGACAAAATTCACGTGGACACAAAAATGTGAAGAAAGATTTGAAACCCTGAAACATCTACTGACCCAAGCACCCATACTAAAGATCGCCGACCCCGAAGCTGATTTCCTCGTATGCACAGATGCCTGTAAGGAAGGGCTTAGAGGATTCCTTATGCAAGGAGGAAGTGTGATCTGCTATGAATCTCGAAAATTGAATGAGCACGAAGTCAACTATGTGATCCATGTTCTAGAGCTAGCCGCCATAGTGCACACCTTGAAAATGTGGAGGCATTACCTCCTGGGAAGAAAATTTGTACTTATGACCGACCACTGTGGATTGTGATATCTGTTTGACCAACCAAAGCTCAATGACAGACAAGCTAGGTGAATGGCCCTGCTCAGCGAGTTTGATTTTGAAATCAAACATATTAAGGGAAAGGAAAATAGGGTGGTCGATGCCCTTAGCAGAAGCATGAAAACAATTCACTTGGCAACGGTAAGCACCTGCAAGACGGATGTCAAGGAAAGAGTCAGAAATGATCAAGAGACGGACACATTGTTACAGACCATGACCTTGTACCTGCAGCAAAAACCCATAGGGATAAAATATGGAGGCTACCAGATGATGGAAGGAGGTCTGCTCACTTACAGAAATAGATTGTATATCCCAGATTGTGACGACTTGAAGAGGTTCATAATGGATGAACTGCACAAAAGACCCTACACTGGTCATCCAAGATACCAGAAGATGATCATGGCCACCATGAAACAATTCTATTGGCCTGGATTGAAGAAATCCATAGTTGAGTACTTAGCCAAATGCATAGAATGCCAATAGGTAAAAGCAGAACACCGACACCCAGTAGGATTATTACAACCTCTACCAATCCCGAAATGGAAATGGGAAACCATATCCATGGATTTCATCACTGGATTACCAACCTCGACCAAACAGAATGATGCCATCATGGTAGTGGTGGATAAATTGAGCAAGTGTTCTCATTTTATCCCTGTCAAGTCAACTTGTAAGGCAATAGACATCGCCAATGTATTCATGAAGGATATATTTAGACTGCATGGTATACCGAAAGAGATCGTGTCTGACAGAGATATGAAATTTACTTGCAACTTTTGGAAATCACTGATGGTTGGTTTGGAGACCAAGTTACTATTTAGCACAACCTATCACCCTCAAACCGATGGACAAACAGAAAGGGTGAATCAAATATTAGAAGACATGATTAGGATGCATGTATTGCATCAACCCAAAAAGTGGGAATACTACTTGCCACTAGTGGAATTCACCTACAACAATGGCTACCAGGAATCCCTGAAGACGAGCCCTTTCGAAGTCCTCTATGGTAGGCCGTGCAATACTTCAGCCAGTTGGAGTAATCCCAAAAATAGAGTTACTATTGGACTTGACATGTTGAAAGAAATGGAACAACAAGTGTTTCAGATAAAACAAAATCTAAAGGTAGCTCAGAACCAACAGAAAAGTTACGCCAACCGAAAGAGAACTCCAAGAGAGTTCAAGGCGGGAGACCATGTATAGCTCAGGGTGAGGCCCAGGAAGAGTTCACTAAATATGGGAGCATGTGCCAAGTTGGCACCTCAATATTGTGGACCCTTTGAAGTTCTAGATAGAGTGGGACCTGTAGCCTATAGGTTAGCACTTCATCCCACAATAAAAGCACATAATGTTTTCCATGTTTCATTATTGAAGAAATATGTACATGATTCTAATCATATAATTGACTGGTCTATGATCTAGGTGGAACCGGAGGGATAATTCCTACTAGAACCTCAATGCATACTAGACAGAAAGGAAACCCTACTCAAGAACTGAACCATTGCACAGGTCAAGGTGCAGTGGAAACATTTTGGCCCAAATGAGGCTACCAAGGAAATGGAAGATGCCATGAAACAGGCATATCCAATTATGTTTACTTCTGTACTTACACGTTCTATTGATAGATAGAACATCAAGGACGATGTTCCTTTAAGGGGGAGGGAATTGTAACACCCTGTTTCCCCCAGTCTATAAAAATAAGTATATTGGCCAAGAATTATGGAAAACTCCAAGATGTGAATGTGTGATTTGACGAACCCTATATAAAGGGGTCAACGAATGTAAATGATGTGTGTATATGTATGTTGCATGACTGATGAGAGGGGGATGTGATGAAAAAGAGACCACGATGGCTAATGAAAGGTGGTGGAAGGCACATGGAATGGTGGCGTTAAATTCCACCGAACCAATACCGTTTTGGTCTTTACTGGCTCAAAGACCAAAGTTTCTCTTTGGCCCTGGAATGAATTACTCGCCAGGATGGTAGGTGGGGAGGCTCCTCATGAGTTAATGAGGGGATGGAGGTGAATCTCCCATTCGTAGAAGCCCTCAGACCTGACCACTGTGGGGGAATTCGCACCACACGCAACCTTGTAGGACAAAGCAAGAAAGGAAGTGTGGGGGGAGAGGATGCAACAAAAAAATCGCAGAAGGAGAACTAGAGGAACTCCAGAAAATACAACGGGTCTTGAGCAGAGGAGAAGGAGAGTAACCTTCTTCCTTGACTACTAATGAGTGGGAAGTAGGAGACTGAGTCTCAAAGCCTCGTGGTCTAGCTTGGGGGTGGCTAGTGGTAAATCTGTTGGGAGTTGTTGAGCCTACGATTGGGTGGAAACGAGCACATCTCTCAGTGGTCGTGCCATACTTGGTGTTCTTTTTGATAAGTGTTTACATCTCGTATCTTGAATTGAATAAAATGGATGCATGCTCATGTTTGTACACTTATAAATGATTGATTTCTGCATAGAAGTGTTTTCCTGGTATTTCGATCAGCAACAATGAATGTGTGCTTATACTTATATAACTATAATCAATTTACGCATGGAACGAATAAGTTCATATTTCGAGCTCGTTCCCTGGAGAGTTGTCCCATATAATTGAACCATACCATGCCCTGGGTTGTTTTCCTGAAGGCACCTCCTTCTGAGAAGTTCGATCATATTCCAGAAATGGAGCGAGTTCCTTGAAAGGACTACCATTTTTAAATAAATACTTAAGTTTACCTCACCCCTGTCACAGAGTTCATAACTCGATAATTTAAGGACTTTCAGTCAGGTCACCAAGCCTGGTGATAATTACCCAAGAATCCATTGAAGGATTTTATGGCCTAAGTTTGGAAACCTTGCACCAGAAAGAATGGTTCCCTTAGAGTTTGGTGTTTTGGCGTTTCGACACCTGGGATACCCAAGGGAAAGTTTCCTTGTCTTCACATGTTGCGAAATCCCGACTTGCGAAACCCCAAAATGGTATAGCGTGATTAGATTTTGGTGTTTCGGTGTTTCGGCACCCGGGATACCCAAGGGAAAGCTTCCTTGTCTTTGCATGTCGTGAAATCCTGACTTGCGAAACCTCGAAATGGTATAGCGTGATTAGAGTCTGGTGTTTCGGTGCCCAGGATACCCAAGGGAAAGTTTCCTTGTCTTCGCATGTCATGAAATCCTGACTTGTGAAACCACAAAATGGTATAATGTGGTTAGAGTTTGGTGTTTCGGCACCCAGGATACCCAAAGGCAAGTTTCCTTGTATTCGCATGTCATGAATTCCCGACTTGCGAAACCCCAAAATGAACTTAGCATTATATATATATATATATATATATATCGACATTTCGGCTCCCGGGAAACCGAGATGCGAGACCTCTTGTCATCGCACATCGCGAAATCCTGACTTGTGAAACCCCGAACTGAGTTTAGAGGATATATGGTTCGGAGTTTTGGCTCCTGGAAAACCTAAGTGCGAGACCTCTTGTCTGCGCATATCCCAAAATCTCGACTTGCGAGACCCTGAAATCATAATAGAGTGGATGAGATATGGTGTTTCGGTGTTTCGGCACCTAGAATATCTAAGAGAAAATCTCTTGTACTCACCAGACCCGAAATTTCAACTTGCAAAACCCCGAAATGACATAGTGTGTCTAGAGTTTGGATGTTTCCGTGTTTCGGCACCTGGGAAACCCAAGGATCCATTCCCTTGTACTCACAGGTCACGAAGTCCCAACTTTCGAAACCTTGAAATCAACTTAGCGATGAATACGGGCTTAGGAGTTTCGACTTCAGGGAAACCTAAGTGCAAGACCTCCTGTCTGCGCATATCGTGAAACCCCGACTTGCAAAACCCCAAAATAATAATAGCACGTACAATTTTTGATGTCTCGGTATTTCGGCACCCGGGATATCTAGAAGCAAGTCCCTGGTACACGCCAGTCCCGAAATCCTGACTTGTGAAATCCCGATATGGATTAGCGCATGTAGATTTGGTTTTCGGTGTTTCGGCACTCGAAAAACCAAAGGGTATGAATCCCTCATCCTCTTATACCATAAAAACCCGATACACGAAACTCTGAAAGGTGGGATGCTAGGTTTTAATTCGAGGCATTGTTAGATGTGACAAATTGCTGGTCCCTTTCGGATTTCGACACTTCGAGAGACAAGAGAGTAGGGGAACACATGCATCGCGATTTCCTAAATCGTGAAAGACAGAAGCACCTCTCCGGTAAGGCCTGTGGTCATAGCCAACGCTCACATGGGTAAGGATAAGGGATGGTAGGGTCTGCATCAGGCCCCATAGGAATTCGGGGGATTCTGTTCCTCTGTGAAAGGAAGGAAAAAGCAGAAAAATTCTAGCTCCCGTAGTGGGTGTGTTACAAATGTCGATTGTTATATGGCATCCAACCCTTCAAGGATGAGGTATTATGCAATGTTGCCCCACTAGATGTTTGTGATGCTCTCTTGGGCCAACCATATATGTGGAAGCGCCACGCTATTTATGAGTCTCGATCCTGCAATGTCATTGTTTCTCTAGGGGGTCATCTCAACAAAATACCAGAGGTAGTTTCAACTACTATTCCACCTAAAAAGTGCCGCAAGGTAGTATCTCATACTACAAAATTCAGCTTCTTCACAATCTGTTCAAAAGGGGAACAAAAGGACACTGCAACCACTACAACTTCGACCCAAACACCTTCTATCCAATAGAAGCAGGTCAACAAGGTTGCAACAAAGAGAAAATATTCCTTCTGCACACCATCCTATCATGTAGCCCGACTTGTTGAATAGCCACAACCTCAACAAGTTCGTGACAAACTTCGACAAACTGAGTAGTGCGACGTCTCTAGCAAGGCAAGTAGCTCACCAAGATGCAGATTCAACAAACGCTTTTCCCTCTCCCCTAAGAACTCAACGTAATGGAAACCATTCCTTCCTAAGGAGGGATTGTTGATCTAGGTGGATATCGATGGCCACCCACCTTTTTCGACTGGCTCAAAACAATTTTCTTGCAAATTTGACAATTTACTATTTTTAGCAGTTTTTAACTTCCGGGGCCATTTTGAGGGACCAAATGAAGGTTTTTTGAGATCGAGCTTCTCAATAATATTCGAAGGTATTATTAAGCCCCTAAAATTAATCTCCTCGACGATACCTTTCCAAAGAGCTATCATACGCCTAAAACGAAGATCGTATGAAAAAGTTATGACCCTGGGAAGTTGATGTACTAACTTACCCAAACGGGGCCCACATGACTTTTGGCGCTTCATCTCCCAGGGTTAGGTTTTTGGATGTCTAGGGATTTTGGCATTCCTATTTATTGTAAAAAGGCCTTCAGATACTCATTGTAATCATCTTCTTGCGAATGCGAGTAGCTCTCACATCTCTTCTCAGAGATAAGCTGCCACCATTCTAGTGAGTCTTTCACTCCGTGTTTTTATAGTCTCTATACATTTATTTCATTAATAAAAATCATGTATTACTATATATATTTGTTTATGGTTGCATATCTGATACGTTTCTTTTATATTATTGAATACCTGAGATATCTCTGTGCATTTCTTTATTATATCTCCGATCTCATTTCATGCCGAAAATAATCCGGATCAGTGGTATCAGAGCAGGCTGTTCTTGGTCATTTTTTTCAGTGCATGTCCCCGACGAGGTCTGAGTATAAAAAGTTGGGTCTCGAGCTTGTCTCTCTTGAGGACAATCGCTCTCGCACACCCAAGAAACCCTCAATGGCGGAAGAAAAGAAAAACGACGGAGAAGACGATCCTATCAGCCTGTTGCTTGAGCAAGCTCTCACGCGACAGAGGGACGAAATGATGGAGATTTTTTCCCACATCCTTCAATGCCTATTGATAGAAACAGGTGCATCTTCATCAAGAGGCAACTTTGGAGGCACCTCGCCTTTCAAGGTACAAGTTAATTTTGATATTCCTGTATTTGAAGGATAGATAGATGTAGAAGCCCT
>SNQJ01S0114335.1:1044-11122 GCA_010110895.2 Picea sitchensis
GGGGCTTCTAGATGACATATGAGGGTCCTCCAACTTCGTAAGGCCATAACTCTCAAACCGTGAGGAGCTATGTGACATTCCACATACCACCAGAAATGGAATGACATGTACTATCCATATAGAATAGTATTACCTTCAAATATAACAAAATCATACAGTTATCCATCAAACAAACTTGGGTCCATTACCCAAACCTGGGTTCTCCAACTTCACATGGTCATAGCTCTCTAACCGTGAGGAGCTATGTGACATTATACATACCAACGGAAATGGCATGACAAGAAATATCCATATAGGATAGTTTCCCTGAAAAATTCACCGTCCTTCATCTCATTATTCCACAATTAAGCATGGGTTCTCTTACTCCACAAAGCGTCTTCCCGTGAGGGCTTTCACCACAAGGGGACCACTTTGGAGTTCATCCATATTTACTTCTTATCAACCATGAAAAAACAATAATGATTCATATTTACATCAAACAATCTTGGGTCCATTACCCAAACCTTTGTGCTACGGGGATTTCTTCAAGGGTTGACATCAATGACAACCAACCTTAATCAATAGTTATGGGATTATAAATCTTAGAGAACCCCACTATAAACCTCATGTAGTATCCAACTAATCCCATAAAAGATCTGATTTCTGAAACATTCATGGGTGATGACGATCCTCTAATGGCTACAATTTTTTCTAGATCTACTTCTATACCTTGTTATGAAATAATATGACCCAAATAATGGATTTGTTCTTGGTAAAAATAAAACTTACTAAGCTTGGCATAAAGTTGATGTTCCCTCAACACTTGTAACACCAACCTCAAGTGATGTTTATGCTCTTCCTATGAATTAGAATAAAAGTATGTCATCCAAGAACACAATGAAAAACTTATCCAGATAATTTATGAATATGCCATTCATTAAGCACATAAAGACAAACGGTGCATTGGTTAGTCCAAATGACACCACTACAAACTCATAATGTCCATACTTGGTTCTGAAGGTTCTCTTATTGATGTCTTCTACCTTGATTCTTACCTAATGGTATCTGGATCTCAAGTCTATATTTGAAAATATCTTTGCTCCTCTTAGATGATCAATGAGGTCATCAATTCTGGGTAGAGGGTATTTGTTCTTCACAGTGGATTTATTCAACTGTCTAAAGTCTATACACAGCCTCAATGTTCCATCCTTCTTTTTGACAAAGAGTATTGGTGCTCCCCAAGGTGAAACACTTGGACGTATGTACCCTTTCTTCAACAACTCTTCCAACTGCATTTGTAATTCTTTCAATTCATGTGTACTCATTTTGTAATGTGTTTTTGATATTGGGGCAGATCCTGGTACTAAATCAATAGAGAAATCTATATTATTCTTTGGTGGAAATCCTAGTATTTCTTGGAATACATCTTCAAATTCTTGCAATACTGAAAAATATTCAAGGCTTGGCCCTTTTGTATTTTCTGACTCTTCCACATGAGCTGCATACAATTGACATCCTTTCCTGAAACATTTCTTCAGCTGTAAGGCTGAAATATCCCTTATAGAAATGGGTCTTGGAATTCCTTTCATAGTGCTCTGTTTTCCTTCGTCATCAAGACAGAGCACTGGTGAAACCAATCCATTCCAATCATAAGGTCTTGTTATGAAAATCTAGGATGGAATGGTGACGGTGCAACCAATCCATTCCAATTAGGATGTCATAATATCCTAATGGGATGATATTCATATCAACAACTGTATTTACTCCATTAAGATTTATTGGACAACTTCTGACAGCCTCATTGATCCTTCTTTGGGTTCTAGTGGCTAGTTGAACCAAACATGACTTCCCTAGATTACTTTTCTCCAAATGTAATCTATCCACTATTTTAGGATCAATGTAACAATCACTTTCTCCAGAATCAATTAAAATAGTAACATGTTGATTAATGATCTTACCTTCCACTTTGATCATATTGGATTGGTACTCTGCTTGTCGATCTTCTAAGGATGCATATATCTTTCCCATGTCCTCCACTATTGTAGCCTCTTGTATTGTGTGCATCGTATTCACTTTATCTCCTTTACGAGGGAAATCCTTGTATAGGTGATTTTCCTTGCACCCCCAACATTGGATTGGTGGTCTTCCTCTTTTCCCCAAGGAATCCTCTTTCTTGGATTCATCCTTAGCAGACTGAACATGTTGATTTTTATTAGGGTTGTTTCTATTGAAAGGAGGTTTGAACCCCTTCCTCCTCTAATCAAATTCTCCTTCTTCTTATCCTTCCAAGGTTTATGCATGGATTCTAATGCCCTTGCCTTGCTCATATATGTACTTAGCCTTCTGTATGGTCTCAGTCAATGTCTTGGGCTCATCATATTGAATCTTCTCTTTACAGAAGGATGGAAATCCACTTAAAAACATTTGTATCTTCACTTTTTCATCTTTGATAACTCCTACATACTTCATCAATACCAAGAACCTCTTCTCATATTCTTTCATGGTCATGCTTCCCAACCTTAGCTCAAATAAATCTTGCATCTTCTTGTCATAAAAGTGCTTTGAAAGGTACTCCTTCTGAAAATGTTTCTTGAACTACTTCCAAGTGATCATGCTCTCATTAATGTGCTCAAATTGCTTCAGCTGATCCCACCACATAACATCTTTCTCATGTAAATGGCATGTGGAAATTCTTGCTTCTAGGTTTAAGGAGTAGTTATGCAATTGAAAATACCTCTTGATTCCAAGAGGCCATGTTTCAACATCATATTCTCTTTCTCTTTCACCATCAAAGGATGGTGGATTAAGCTTCCTTGAATCTCCTTGAAAATTTTCCAATCCATGCCTTCTTCTTTGGTGCCTAATAGGAGACACTTCTAGGCTGCTTATGGAGTCTTCAGATGCATAAAATTTCCTTGTCGAGTAAGGCGGTGAGTGATGTCTATGAGTTCTATTGGAAATTCTTGAATGAGAAACTCTTATGTAGTTACCTCTTCTTTCATGATATATTTCTTCTTCCTCCTGACTTAAGTCCGATCCATTCCTTGCTTGCCTATGAAACTGATTTAGGATTTTCATTACTTGAGAATTTATCTGATTTTGTTCTCTCATCAACCTCTCATTGTCTACTTTGTAACTTTTCACTTCTATTTTCATCCCATTTGATTCTATCTCTGCATTACCAACACTGATATTTTGACCTTTGGATTCTTTATCATGACTGAAGGCTCCCCCTCCTTCCTTCATTCATTGAATATTCATTCTTATCTTGAACTAATATGGTTATACTCCCTAATTAGGCAAAATGTGCAAGCAACCATTTTGTTAGAATTATGCATATTATAAACATTTTGTCAAATAATGATACATGTCCTTTTTCTAATCAATTCATGAATAAATATATCATAATTCTCCAAATTATAACAATTCAATGTTATTCTCCTTTGAATCATCTTTCTAATGACTATTTCCATGCCCCAATCTGATCTCTGAGCTGAAAGCTATGGCTTCTTGAAAAATTCACTTTCACCCTTTTTGTGCAAACAAGATCTTGTAGCGGCAATATAATGGTTGTGTGCCAGTCTTGTCAAATTATTCCATAGGACATTTAAAATGGTAAAGAATTTGAATTGTACACAAGAACTTCCTTCAATCCACTTTCCTTGTGATCGTGGGCTCAAAACCACAGGCTTATTCACTATAAGCGATGTTCCTTTAGCGATATTCTCCTTATTCTTCTACACATGACCTCGTTCAAAAATGTATGCAAGATTGTTTACTTCTAGGCCCTTCACACCTCTAATCAACCCCTTTACCTTATCATGAGACTGGTGCTAGAACCAGGTCCTACAAACTTCGACATTATTGCATTCTTCCAGAGTAATACTTCTCAAAGAACACTTTGCCAAAGTACTTATATTATCTCCACTAGTAGATCAGATGGTTGAGATTTAATCTCCCGATGAATGAACGATCCTGTATCATCTGGAGGCTTCAATGAAATCAACGATCATGAATTAATCAGGTGTTGATATGGACAATCCTTATTTATTTCAGGACTTCGGCACTCTGGGACTCCGAGATATTACAAATCTCAAGTTGTTCAACTCCCTCGCAGTTATACTTGCCGAAGTGGTCATAAAGTGACGATGACCACTTACCATTGGTTAACACCCCTGCTTATACTATCCTTCCACTAGATTAATCCAACAACTATGACTTACTCAAGTGTTGAGATGGACAGTCGTTATTTATTTTAGGACTTCGACACTCTGGGATTACGGGATATTACAACTCTCAAGTTGTTCAACTCCCCCAGAGTTATACCTACCAAAGTGCTTATGTCATCCTTCCATTGCTTGATCTAATGGTTGAGAAAAGTCTTAAAGGGATATTAGATCTATGGCCTGCGTGATTTTGTTACTCTGGGACTCCAAGATATTGTGGCTTACCCTATCCTTCCACTATACTTGATCGAAAGGTCGAGAATTCACCCGAACTTCCTCCTTGATCCAACGACCTATGTTAATTTGTGGTTTCGGCCTTTAGGGATTCAACCCATTTCTAACTCATTTATCCTCAGAATAGTCAATGTCGAAAGACCAAAAAACTCATCAATCTAGTCGAAATGGTTGAGGTTTCAATGGTTTGATTTGACATCTCTGGTTATCCCTGAAATTTCTCAACTAGATATGATGGCTCTAATTTATCCGTCTTCTCCCAAAGATTTATTGACCTGGGATCAATGTCCTTCAAAGGTTCTATTCCTCTAATAATCCTTTGGCTTTACACTTGGATTCCAAATGAACCACAATCGTTGAGCTATGCCTTTGGTCAGCTATCGACGATTGTCATATCTCTCAACTGTAACAGAGTTTCCTCATAGTTCTAAAGGTGTTTCTACATTTGATCTATTGGAATTTCGATCCCAACAACACTTCCTTAAGGTGCTCCTTTTCCTGAGCTTTCCTTCGACCTTTCCAAAGGTCTTAACTCTGCGTGCTCTGGTTTCATACAACCTAATACGCTATCTCTCCTGAGCTTTAGGATCTCAGAGACATATTATTTCTTAATGAAAATACCATATTGATCTTATTGACATCAATGCCAACACCATAATACCATGTCCAATAGTTCCGGCCCATACCAGTCCGATGTTTCAACCTAAAGCTCCGATACCAATCTGTAACATACCCAGCCACCCCCGGGCTAGGCACACTACCTACTCATCAACTTTGTTCGAAAGTGAATTAGAATTATGATACCATTTAATTATTAAATAAGCATGAAAGAAACATGACAAAAACACATGCAATA
This sequence comes from Picea sitchensis, assembly GCA_010110895.2. NCBI lineage: Eukaryota > Viridiplantae > Streptophyta > Pinopsida > Pinales > Pinaceae > Picea > Picea sitchensis. The sequence goes on from SNQJ01S0114335.1 coordinate 6,340, forward strand.
ATAAAAATTCACGCTACAGTATAAAGAATGTTTAAACATGCCATGAATAACAATAACCAACAAACATGCATGTTATAACATACATATTTCAGAGACAATATTTAATACACAACATAAATAAATATACATCAGAGAAACACATGACAGAGAACACTTATCTTTAATGAAATGAATTCACCAACTGGCTACATGATCTAGATGGATTTCGGTGGCCATCCACCTTTTCCACCAAATCACCATTTTGAGCCTATGGTTTTGATAAACCATGATATTCACCCTTTTGACGGGGAACAGAATGTAATGTCATCTTCATTTGTTAATTACAGACATCATGTAATTATTTCTTAGTGGACTTATGTACATGCCTACATCATAGCGCTAATGCATCAGATCTCATTAGAACTCCGTAGTTAAGAGCACTCAGGCTAGAGTAGTACTGGGATGGGTGACCGCCCAGGAAGTACTAGTGTTTTACATGCCTATGAAATTTTATAAACTTAGTCCAATTTATCCCACATGCATCATGGGAATTGTTCTCCTCTCACTCTCTCATATATAATTAAGGTGAAGGAGGCCCTTTAAGCATGCAATGGAGTGTGATGTAAATCTTGTTGCGAATGAAGCATAGCCAACATATCTTTCCTTTCAGAGATAAGCTACCTCATTCTGCCAGTTTGTGTTCTATAGTGTTTTTCTCTCTTGTTCATTAATAGAAGTTGGTTTTCACTATATTTTTGTGTTCTCCATATTATCTTTGTGTACTTCCTTGTTATATATCGATTATATTTTTGTTTTCATGTCGTTCTCAAAATAATTTGTATCATTGAATACCACGAACGTTCCACCCAACCATAGACATTATTGTTCCAAGTCTCAATAGCAGGTCACTCCTAAGCCAGGGCTATGAATCCACAAGGATGGTTCTAGGGTGTTACTCAACTTCTCAAACCATTAAGTACTCAAGCTCTCATAGGTTTCTCAACACACAACAATCCAAAGTACACCAACTCTCTTCTCTCCAGATTGCACAACCCAAGAGAATGGACCCGCTTCTCTGCCATGCAGTCCCTCAAGTTGTCCAACTCCTTCCAGGGCTCCAGTGTATATGGTCAAGAATATCCATGCTAGGACTCTTAGTACACATAGTTGTGAATAAAATTGTCAATGCATCTCGGGCATGTAGGCATTAATTCATAGTTGAAACAAATCGATCACTACTACAACCAACAAACAATGGCTTCCTCCTCAATAATTCGCCCCCATGGTCCCATTCCAACAACACGAATGAATGAGTTAAAAAGTGAACATAATGGAGAGTGTGAATAATGAATAATGAATAATGAATGAACAGAGTGAGTGAAGAAGAACTCCCAAACAAACCACAAGATGAGTTTAAATATTTACTTGAAAATCAAGAACCCCATTGCCTTTCCCCAAGAAGCACGTGTAACCACTTCTCTCCATTAAAAAAATTATGGGTAAACAAAATATGATAAAATGACTTATCCCCTTAAGTCCCCTCTCTCATGGAATCATAGCCCCCTATAACTCTTGTCCTTGTCTATCTTGCAGCCAACGATGTATTTTATTATTAATAATGATCATAGCATTACATTTCCTAGGCATGTTGGCCTCTTTAATTTTTTGGGCACTCCGACCTTTCATCAAATAAACAAAATGCATTATTTCATATGGGGACTCAAAGCCGAGGTATTATAGTCCAGGAAACATGTGTTGGATCATAATGATCACGACTACAGTAGAGAGGGTGACTTTGATGAGGCTCTAGATACCATTGAGTATGATCCATGGGACCTGCCTTTTATGCAGGAGGACTGCATAGATACTCTACTTCCGAGGACGAATGAATACAAAGAAAAAATTACAAAATTCCAAGGAAAAGAGCTGAGGTCCATCAAGATATTAAAGAAGGAAGAAGATAAAAAAGATAAAGAACAAGAGAAAGTCATTAAAGCCATGGTCAATGCAAAATCACCTTCATACCCTTACATTGAGAACATACCTTACATTAACTTCAGTAAAGGGAGCCTTGCACTCTTGTGGGATAAGAGGAAGGTAAAGCCCAAGTATGATTAAAAGAGTGATATCTTATGGATTCGTCCTTACATCGTAAAGAAGAAGTCCAAGAAGGGAAGCTACTACTTGTCTGCCATGTATGGGAGAAATATACCATTACCAGTCGATGGGTGTATTCTCCAACCCTATGTTCAAGGAACCTGACTTCTTTACAGCCCATGCTCCAGGTAAGTAGGTAGGTCATTCGATTTCACTTACATTTGCATTTGCTTTCTCATGATAGTTTAGTTTCATTTACTCATGTTTGCATGTCATATCTAATTTTTCATTTTGCTCTACTTGCATTTTTTTTGCATCATTGATTTATATTATTTTCTTTCATCATATTACATGTTAGTTTAGAAATTTTGATAAAGGATGCAAAATTTTCTAAGATTAGTTGTCAATTTTGATTTTTAAGATTTTGATTATATGAAAAAAGGGTGAGTGAGCCATCTTGAATTTCACATTTTTTTGTTTCTGTATGTGTAGGAACAAGTCTTACCGAGATATTATGTGGTTCTCATGCACTCTACGATTAGTACATGTCTCGAAGTAGGAGCCACATGTTATACCCCATTTTTAGGGATAAATAAGGATATGATGTCTCGAGTCCCTCAGGTTGTAGACATGGAGTACCGAGAGACAAACCAACAAGTAGAGATCCACTTCACACCACCCATCACCATGAGATTGATGGCTTCACCATTCCCCACACCAGCTTGGCTCACATAGGACGACAAGTATTTCTTCATGAGGTAATGAGTTCAACATTCTGGTAAGTGTCATTTTAATAAATGAAGCATTTGAATATGTTGCAAAGGGTTCTTCCTTGATTTTGAAAATGTTTGGCTGGAAATTATGTTCTTTTCCCTATTTCACCTTGGTGGTTGACATTGTGTCCTAGTAAGTGGTCACCCTCGAGGAAAGGGTTTCTACTAGGGGGGTCTCCTTACTGAGTCATTGTATTGTACCCACACATACTTGTCACTTTCCATGTTTCTTTCCCTTTGTTTCATCATCTTCTGTGTTTTTGGGCCACATTGACCCAAGAAGGGCTTGTACCTTGTTTCATCGGAAGAAGGGGCTGAAGATCGAGAGGCTTATAGCTGGAAAAAGATAAAATCTAATCATAAACCTTCTATATGCTCGCCCAAGGATCCTGAGAACAATGAAATGTTTCTCACAAAAAATTGATGGGATCTGTAAAATAAATAACTATTTAAACATACCAACCAAGGTAGAGCGTGTGTTGGAAATGCTTTTCATGCTTAGGTAGAAGTCCCACACATCATATTTAACTTGGGGAAGCACAACGTGACCAGGGTAGAGTTAATGTGGGAAATGTTTTTCATGCTTAGGTAGAAGTTCCACTTTAGCTTCAAAGAGGGAGCACTCTAATAAATTAAATGGAAAAAGGGATTGGAAAAATCATGCATCGCGGATGAATGGAAACACACCCTCTACAATGGCACCCATAAATGAGACAATATGAGCCCTTTTATGTCAAGAAACCCCATGCCCAAAATAATTAACCCTATCAACCTCATACTCTTCACATTACTTAGATATGGTCCACCTGGGAAACACTCCTTGACTTGGGGAATGATTCACCCAATAGGTCACCATGACAACCCTCCCATAACTAAATTTGGAAAGTTACATAAGGTATTTGAGCATTTGTTTATTTTGGTGGTTCTTTTATTATATATGGATTATTCTACATGATTCTTGTGACTTGTGAGCCCTTGGAGGGAGAATTTTCTTGCCTTTGTAGGGCCTTGACAGGTGGAAGACATTTCGTGAAGGCACAAGGTCACTTGGACCTTTACTTGGGGCTTGAATCCCACATGATGGATGATGGAACCTTGGACACATGGATCAAATGCCTTGCCTTTGGATGCATGATAGGACACCTAAAGGAAGCAGAGCTAGCCCCCTGTTGCCCAACGTTTGATCTAGAAGGCTCAAAACGCCACTTTTGGAGCATGACGTCACTCTTGGGGCTAGGGTTTTGGTGATGGTGGTGATGATTTAATGATGAATTGGAACCTTTGATGGAGAGAGAGACTCTTGCCATGCATTGGATCACTAGGAGGCTTGTTCCATGGCCTTGGGAGGCCCAACGACTTCTTCTAGAGGCAAAAATGTCTCATTTGGAGGCTAATTAGGGCTTGATGTCACCCTTTTAAGAGAATATTTTTTTGTAAATTTGAATTTTGAAAATGTAAAGGGGAAATTAGAGGAGGTCGGTCTCCCTAATTTTTTTTTACCCTAATGTAATGTGGACAAACTTTATTAGCAAGACCTCCTATAAATAGAGGCTTTCTCTTTTCATTTTTACATAACAATCTCACTTGAGAATTGCACACTATATGGTTGAAATTTTCACTCCTCTTGGGAAAATCACATATCTCTCTCTTTGATGCTATTTGGATGCTTGATACTTTTCTTGTGGAGCTAAATAGGTGCACTATCTCTTGGAATCTTGTCTCTTTCCATGTGATGGAATGTTCTTAGTAGATAAGTGTAAATGTGTTGAACCTTCACATAATATATCTAGCTAAACAATGATACACACATTTGCAGAGAGAATTGGAGAAAGAAGAAGAAGGAGAGAAAGAATGGAAGAATTATCATTAACCGTATTCCACACTCAAAGAGTGAATAATTTACAATAGATATAGGATACATGAGTAACTAATGA